>ML803578.1:290057-304963 GCA_009831015.1 Picea engelmannii | reverse complement strand
CATTCCGCACAGGTTGGCTTTGGTTTCGTTCCATTCCGACAATTTCCATGATTTTGACTATTTTGAGCTATAAGTTAATTAAAATCACTGAAGAGGGCATTTTGGGCACATTACTTGGAGGAACCTCTCAGTGTAATAGCTCAATGGAATCGGGAGGAGAAGCACTACGGGATGGGATGTCTAGAAGTGACTTTCAGTGGCTAGGGAAGCCACAAGGAGAGATGAGGAGATTTTCAGAGGTAAAAAGGTTAATTAATTAATTAAAGTGATTTAATTAATTAACTAAATATTAATAAAATGAAAGTCACTTTGGAGGGACAAGGTGAGCCAAAAAGTATAAAAGGAAGGCAAGGGCCTCTACTCATGATTCATGTATGATCTTATTTTGATTTATGGCTTCTAGCTAGTGAGCCCAATATTGGGGGTTTTGAGGGTTTTGACATAACAAACCCTAGAGGACGATTCGGTGGTGAAAGATTCCACCTATCTTGTCCCAAGCTTGGTCTCAGGGATGCAATACTCTCCCACATCATTCTAGTTCTAGATATACTCAGTTGTAGGAGGATTCTACATCAGTTTCATGTGCAGATAGAGAGAGGGCGCACCAGTAAAGAGATTTCAGCAAGAGGGGTGTACCATCTTTGGAGAGAAATTGGTTGTAGGATATTGGCAGGGCCGTTGAGGATTCTATCACTTGGGTTTTCATTGTAGGGCCTTGGACATCAGATATATTTCTTTATGAGACAGTTTTATGGCTCATATTATTTCTTGAGCAGTGGGCGAATTGAAGAGAAGGAGGGCTTTTTTGAAATCCAGATCTAGTCTGTTTGGAGGGTTACACTTCATATCTGACCCTGATACTTTACCTAGTAACTTGCAGTGTCCTGATCTATGTTTCTGGAGAGTTTCAGAGCATTTGGAGGCCTCCTTCAGTAGGGCCAAATTATCTAGAGTTTCAGTCATCCAGTGGGGCGCACCATTCAGTGGGGGATTTCAGATCTACAGAGATTGAGAGGGATCTTGGAGATTCGGTCACCTGGGTTGTTCTTATCATCACCCGATCTATCATTTTATTAGGGTGATTGGACACTTTTGGTAGTAGGGCCGAGTTATTGAGGGTTTCATCCTTCTATTGGCGCGTGGCATTCTTCAGCTGGAGAGTTTGGCATTCAGATCTACTTGTATTGATCTTCATTTCTTATTCAGCCTTTGGAGGCATCTTTTGTATTAGAGGGATCATTTTGTAGCAGCTCTTATCTATTGTCTATCTTCTTGGCCATCTGTTGAGCATTCCAGATTGGCATCTTCATTGTAGTAGGTTTCTCTATTTTATCAATAAAGAAGAATTGAGATGTTTTGGCTTGTCTATCTTATTGCATATGGTTGAGGTATCTTCCATGGTTATCTCTTTCTGTTATTTGTTGCATACACACATATAAACACATCTAAAAAGTAGATCAACAAAGTGTTTGACGAAATACCACAACCAGGAAAAAGTTTTAAAAAGACACCAAAACAGTGATGATCCTTGCATAATGGCTTGGGATCATTACAGGGCCAACCTCCTGCAATAGTGTGAAAGTAACTTATTTTTTGTGTTGAGAAAACATGAAATGGTCAATTGTTAACATCTTCCTGATATAATCCAAAGCCATTAGCTTTGGGGTGAGAAAGGATGGAAGTTTGAATGGTTCCTACTCAAAACCATATATTGTGATGATGGTATGATCTTTTGTAAGTTACCAATCTCTTGTTCTGGTGTCTTTTCTTAATTTTAGGAAGCGCCTCATTTTTGGAAATACTTTTGGGGGAAGGGAATAATGTGTGAGAGTATACATGGTCTTCATGGAATGATCAACATAATAGCTAAAACATCTATTATGTTCTTTCCTTTTCACACTCTGGGGAAATTCAATTATTGGTTTTAGGTTTCCTTCTACATCAATATTTTCCATTCCTCGGCTCTTGAAGTAGGAGTGATTCTGAGAAAGAATGAGATACACTAGTTAGGACTGGTATCTGAAGGAGAAGATGCTAGGAAAATTCTCTAACTGAACTTGAATGGATTCTTTTAAGAACTTACATAAGTAAAATTTTGGGGGAGTCATGAAATATGGTGATGACAAGAGGGAGAAAAATATAAGGGTGGTATCATCCATTACTCTATCATGGTCTTGATCTAATACTTGAAAAATAAAGGCTATGGCATGCTGAATGGTTTATGGAAAAATGTTAGCTGGGAATGTAGTTGAGAGGGTTGGTAAAGGCGATTTTGGGGTTAAATGACTTCTGAGAAAGTTTTATTTTTCATCATGGGGTAATGTTTGTTAGGAAACTTCCAATGTGTGTTCCTTCAGGATTTATGAAGGTTCTTCTGGGAAGAAAATCATTTTAGCTAGTGTTTCACATGAAAAATGAAAAATAATGTGTTGTTTGTCAACATATACTATTTTTCATTCAGGAACCAAGTAATTGGCGGCACACCAATGGATAACTTTAGGAAAATTGAAAATTTACCAAATGTTTGAATGAGTCAGGTTTGAATCCCATAAGTGCATGCAATCTTGGACTCTCTTAGCATTTTCCTGTGCAAGGATGATGATTTGGTCTAGGTTAGCGAAATAAAGTATTGGTTTGTAAACCTCATTGTCTTGGTCAATTAAGGGTTCGTAATTTTTTGAGGATTTCTTGGAGGACCATAACTTTTTACGGTTCAAAATAGTCACATTTAAAAAATTTCAAATCCAAAGGAAAGAGTAAAATTTAAGGGATATAAGAGGTCTCATATTACCTTGAAACAATTTGTAGGAGATGTTGAGGAAAGATACTTGAAACCCTTATTCATTTGAAAATTCCAAGTGTATGTTTTGGAAGTTTGAAACGAATAATATTCTTTGGGCCTGAAGAGGCTTTATATTCTTTGGGCGTTTGATTCGGATGGAGTCTTTTTTAAAATCCAAAAAAATGAAATTTTGAGTGATGTCATGTTGACATCATCAGGGTCCTATAGACATCTGGTAGCTTCATATTGGTCCATGTCAGTGCATATGTGGCTTTGGGGTCAGCCTACATGTTGTTTTTCTCTATATGTTGATAGGAGTTTTTGGTGGGCCCCTTCTATACAGATGGAAATATACGACTGGCTCTGAGGAGTTACCTGATGACATTCCATGTTGTCTTTAATCCTTTCGAGTGTCCCAGGTGGAATGTTGTGGTGGATCCAGGTGTCACTGAGTGGGTGGACATGTGTGTGCTTGGGAATGGGTGGATAAGTGGTTGAGAAAAAACAGAATATCATTTTCGCAACCCAACGATAGTGGTTTATACTTCTCTTATCTTGTCAAGCGATGCCATTAAACTCATGACGCATGTCTCCTCAAATCTCCATCGAACCCCTTATTCTTGTTATCTCTCATGAAAATTTACGATGCGACATTGATCAACCACCATAGATCCACCTCGCTTGCAACCCTTGGATGATCGGGCCCAACACGTTCTCTACCACTTGATTCATAGGCCTTGATCCCATGATATAACCTTTTTCCAAAAAAGGGATTAAGTCTTTTAAGATCTTAATTAGCCTTGTTCTATCTCCGAACAAGCTCCTAGGTGCCTAAAACTTTTCCTTGGGTCCCAAGGTCATGATTTTTTCTGCTAATTTCTCTAGGGTGCCTCAAAATTGTTGGATTACTGAGGGGGGGGGTGAATCAGTAATAGCATAATTATAATCATTTTTCTTCAAATAATCCAAGTGTTATATCAATGTAGAATTATTATCCAATAATGAGAAATAAGAAATGAACAATCACACACATACACAGTACAACAATGTTTTATGTGGAAACCCAAATCGGGAGAAAACTATAGATTCCTTTTTCTTATATGTCTTGAAGAATTACATTCATTGGAAGCACCAACTTCCTTTGTTTTCTAGCTACAACTGGAAGGAGCCTCCAACCCCCTAGTTTCTCAGGCTACAACCTGAGGGAATCTCCAAATCCACAATTCTTTGGCTACAACCAAAAGGAGGCTACAACCCCCTATGTTCTCTGGCTACAACCAGAAGGTGGCTACAACCACCTGTCCTTTCCCCGTCCAACCGCCCTGAAGTAGAATTAGAATGATGGAACCACTGTCACACTATCACTGTGAGATATACTGCTATAAACTTGTACCAATAAACCTGAACCATACATCAACCATGCATCAACCTGTACCTCAACCTGTAATCAACCTGTACCATAAACAAGTGCATCAACCATGCACCAACCTGTACCATAAACAAGTGCATCAACCATGTACCAAGTATGTACCAATCATGTGTCAACTACTCATCAACTATGACTCACCAATATGTACCAACATCATCAACTATACACCTCATATATGTGCCAACTCATCAACTACTTGTCTCAACCATGTGCCCAACTTGTACTTCAACCAAAATACCTCATCAATTTCATCATCCAAATATGATTTATAACTATGTAATAGACCTGGTGTATATGATCACATACCTACAAACCTTCCTTAACTTTAAACAACAAGATACTAGAATTTACATCAAACGTTTCTTTAGTCTCACATGACTAGTTTTGGATTAGTCAACAACCCTAACTTGAAATAATCATAAATTTGTACCTGTAATGAATAAAGATCTGAAACTGATATAAAATGTTCTTTAGTTTGTTTTATAAAATTCCTCCAGGTGTCACTACTTGGAACCTCTCAAAAAATTAGTTATAGAAAAATGGCATACCTTGTTGAATTATGGCTTATTGTAGAGAGTGACCTTGTAGAGCGTGCCCCACATAGAATATTTGTTGAATCAAACTGAAACTATTACACAGAATACTAAATATTGTACTATATCCAACACATTTTTTCTTACTGAATTTGGATCTGTTATGAAGAATTTATGACGTTTTTACCCGAAACACCTTAGAAAGCATCATCAAAAGAATTTATCCTTCCTTGAATTTTGGCCTTCTTTTCTTCACCTTCCCTCGGAAATTCGGCTTAGATATCCTTTGGTTACCTCTAAAACCTATAGGTATTCAATATGCTCAAGTGTGTCTAAAATGAGAGATCCTTGCCTCTTATTTATACTCTCCAAGTAGCTTCATTAAAAACATCTTCTAGGTCACTTTGCCCACTTTCCTTATTTGAGGGTTAACCCACTTCTAATTTATCTATTAAATTTATTATTTAAATAATTTATTTTGTATTCACTTTGAATTATAGTACACTCATCAATTCACTTTATTATTTACCTTCTAAAATCTCTTAAACCACTTTGACTATTTTGACCTTTCGGGACTTCTAGATGACATAAGAGGGTCGTCCAACTTCGTAAGGTCATAACTCTCAAACCGTGAGGAGTTATGTGACATTCAAAATAACACCAGAAATGGAATGAAATGTACCATCTATATAGAATAGTAGTACCTGAAAATATATCAAAACTCATACCATTATCCATCAAACAAACTTTGGTCCATTACCCAAACCTGAGTTCTCCAACTTATCATGGCCATAACTCTCTAACCGTGAGGAGTTATGTGACGTTCCACATACCATCGGAAATGGCATGAAAAGAAATATCCATCTAGGATAGTTTCAATGACAAATTCACTGACCTTCATCTCATTATTACACAAATAATCATGGGTTATCTGACCATACTTCTAGGATAACTCAATTCGCAAAGCGTCTTCCCGTGAGGGATTTCACCATAAGAGGACCACTTTGGAGTTCATCCATTTCTACTTATTATCAACCATGACAAGAAAATAACAAGTCATATTTACATCAAACAATTTTTGGTCTATTACCCAACCTTTGTGCTACGGGGCTTTATTCAAGGGTTGACATCAATGACAACCAACCTTAATCAACAAAAAATTGGTATCTCTTTCGATCCATTCGACCATTCAGAATGTCTACTCCTCATCTATACCTTTCTTATGGGGTACCGAGTTCCCCAAATGGAGATTGTATGCAAAAGTTGCACCCCCGAGAATTTTATGTACCAATTAACTACATCGGGGCCCATAAGCTTTTTGGTGTTTCACCTTTTGGGGTTAGGGTTTTGGATGTTTAGGGTTTTCTCATTGATGATTTATGTTACAAGGCCTTCTCAGATTCTTTGTAATCAACTTCTTGTGAATGAGCATAGTCATCAAAACTCTATCTTCATAGATAAGCTACCACCATTCTAGATAGCTTGTGTGCTTTGTATTTTAAAGTCTTTTGTATTCTGGATAGTCATTAATAGAATATGAGTTTAATTGTTTTACTGTGTCTCTTGCAATATATCTATGTGTTTCCTTGTTATATATTTTCCTTAATTTCATTCTCAATATAATCCATCTCATGAGGGGAGAGGAAATTCTAAGATCAATTAATCATTGAGTTAAATTGCTCTGGATCTGATACCACTGACATGACATGTATAGGAAGAAGTTGTAACTCCACACTTGATCATTTTCATTAATATGATAGGTTCATAAATGCAATATAGAATGATTTTTGGTCTTCCCTTTCTGGGTGACTCTTCTTATCACCTAAGAATCTTCATTTTTCTCCTAAGTGGTATTTGCAATGATATTTATACAAATAACACAATCACAAATATTATGTATCCAACATTAAGAAAGGCCTCAAAAGGTGGATGACTCCTCAATTCTCATAAACCCTTGAAATATTTCTCCAAGGCATGACCCTATCCATATCTCATGTCAAGGAACCTGTATGAAGCATGGAAGTGACCCTACATGTAATGTCCCCCCACCCAATTGAGGAACATTATGGTGCCAAATACTCTTAAAATTAACATCTCTACTATCTAATTCAATTCCTTGTAGCTTCCAGCTACGATTCACATACATATTTAACTAATTTTTAGTACCATAAATTAGATGCATCTACAACATGCTAAATTAGACATGAAATGCAGTTAATAAACAAACATAGCAGCATATAAATTATTCTAAAATACATAGAGTTCATGCACAATAGTTTAACTCATAAATACAAGATAAAAAACATATAAACCACTTATCTTTCAAATTAGTTGTGCAACCAACTTCTTGGGATGGACGTTCTACCCAACCATAGACCTGTTGTTCCAAATATCAACAATAAGTCACCCCTAAGCTGAGGCTAGTAATCCACAAAAGAGGGTGGTCTCTCACTTTCCTATCACAACTCAAAAATACCACAAACCACTGATATTCTCCTACAACTATCTTGATTTTACACCATCTCTCTTCCTGTTGACCTTCCCAACCCAAGGAATGTACCACTTCATTGATCTCATTCCCTCAGGTGTCCCATTCGTTTATCAAGGTCTCTCTCACACATGTAATTAGGAATATCTCAACTCGAAACTCAAGGGAACCTGATGCTAGGAAAAAAATACCATCAAACAACAACAAACCATTTTTATTACAGTGCAACTCACACAGGAGTTCACTCTTCAGTACTGAAAACGTGGATATTCAATATTCGGCTCCAAAACACTCTAAAAATTCTCCAACATGCTCTAGAATTCTCTCTCCATGGATGTTCCAACTCCAATACCTCTTTCTTGCTCTCTACTTTCTTCTCATGTGCCAAACATTGATTGTGTAAAACTATTGTAGCTACCCATACTAATTTCCTCTCCTTTGGCTTACTTTCTTGACTCACACACTTCCCCAAGATTATTTTAATCAACCCCCCATGCTCCCAATAAATATGGGATGTTACATCTCACACCCACCCTCTTACATGTATCCAATGATTGGATTTGGGAACACTCAATAAAAAATTAGAAGGTTCATATACCAATATCAATTTTAAGAAAATGGGTTGAATTAATATAAATGGTTAATTCCCCCCTTGGACCCCTCTAAGACATTCTCCTAGACCCTCCCTTCTCTTATGGATTAATTCATCCCCCATCTCTATCCATGTCCCCTTAGCATTTGGCATCACATTTTATTATTAATATTCAGAAATAGAGTTTGCATATTACATCACTTGACTATAGCCACATATTATATATACATTAAGCATTGATTAAAATATCTATTATAGTGGGTATGTTACATTCCCCCTCCCCTACAATTGTGCACCATCCTCGGTGCACACTATTCCAATATACATATTTGAAAATTTCTATCACAATACTTAGAAAATAAAATTATGCACTTTCACAACTCCAACAAGAGTTCCAACCATAATCTCTTGTTCCTCTCAACTAGTCAACCTAAGGAATGTGTCATTCATTTATCAATGATAATCCAAGGAATGTACCATTCATTTATCATGATTAACCCAAGAAATGATCCATTGTTTTATCAAGGTCTCCAACGCAGTTGACTAGGACTCTAAGATGCGGTTCTGAAACTCTAGCTGCTCAAAATAGAGTCTTGCATTATGCTTTCTTCAAAATTATAAAATCTTTTTGTGTACTCTTCCCACATGTTTTCTTCATTCTCCCATGTAGCATATTCAAGAATAGAATAGGTCCATTGAACCTTTACTATCCATATGGATTAATTCTTGAGAACTTTAACTTTGTAGTCTAGGATGTGTATTGGTTCCACCCAGAAATCCCCTTTTTTCTCCATCTAGATCACATTCCAACCAATTATGTGGTTAGGGTCAGTCACATATTTCTTTAATAATGACACATGAAATACATTATGCACTCTCATGGATGCAAACAATGTTATCATGTGTGCAAATGACCCTATCTTTTCTAAGATTTCAAAAGGTCCACAATATCTTGCAACCAACATTGGGAAACCTCCTAATCTTAGAAAACTTATCGTTTCTTTCACTTTTAAGAACACATATTCACCAACTTTGAAATATCTAAACACTCTACTCTTGTCTACATCACTTTTTTTCCTATCCTGGGTAGATTTTAAATTGTGCTTGATCTTTTCCATATGTTCTTCCATTTCCCTTAACAAATCTATCCCAACAACTACTTTGTCTATTGGATTATCCCAACTCATTGGCATGTTACACTTTCTACCATACAATTCTTCAAATGGACTCATTTTCAATGGGACCTGATACCCATTACTGTAACAAAATTAACTAAATGAATATAATCTTCCCACTTTGATGGTTGGTCCATCACATACATTCTAAGCATGTCCTCAATTATTATGTTAGTCCTCTATGTTTTCCCATCGAACTATGGGTGATACGTTATACTGAGATTTAGATTTGTCCCAAAGCCTTTGAATAAACCCTTCCAAAAATTCAAACTAAACTTTGGATCTCTGTCAAAAATTGTTGCCTTAGGCACCCCATGTATCCTAACAACTTCTTTCATGTATATCTTTGCAATATTTTCTACCTTGTGTGTTTTCTTCATTGGGATAAAATGTGTTGCCTTAGTCAATTTATCCACCACCACTATGATGGAATCATGTTTATTCATTGTTTTGGGAAACTTTGTAATAAAATCAGCAGTAACTACTTCCCACTTCCATTCCTAAATGGATAAGGGAAAAAATAACCACATTGGATGTCGTTGTTTTGTCTTCACCTTCTGGCACTTTAGACACCTTCCTATGTAATTAGCCACTTCCTTATTCATTTCTGTCCAAAAGTGTTGGCTTCTTACAACTGCAATTATCTTCTGATATCCTGAGTGCCCGACATATGACACATTATCCATTTCCTTCAAAACTTCATTTTTCATCTCATTGGAATTCGACACATATACTTTTCCTTTGTACATGAGAATTTCATATTCTTTCAGCTCATAATAATTAAATTTCTTTTGGAAATTACCTTGTTGTAATGTCTCTTTTACTTTTAGATATTGTTGATCCAAATTTTTTGTTGCAATAATTTTATCTTTTAAATCAGTCTCGTACATACTCATGGTTGCAAGATGCACTTCATGATATCTCTTGTTGAGTGCATTAACCACTTGATTTCCCTTACCCTTTATATGCTTAATTTCAAAGTCATATTCACTCAGAAATTCCAGCCATCTAGTTTTTCTAACATTTAATGTTGGTTTCCCAAACAAATGCTTCATACTACAGTGGTTTGTCCTTAGCTCAAATTTCCTCCCCATGAGGTAATGTTTCCACATTGTTAATGCATGTAAATTTCTGCTAACTCTAGATCATGGGTGGCATAGTTATTTTCATGCTCTTTTATGATTTTGGATTCGTATCATACCACATGATCCTTTTGACTGAGAACTCCATCGAACCCTTCCTTGCACACATTTGTGCAAACTACTAATTCTTCATCTGGATCTGCAATATTCAATATTGGATCACTTGTCAATATTTCCTTTGGCTGCTGAAATCTCTCTTCACACTTAGAAGTCCATTAAATTTTTACTCCCTTATTTTGCAAAGAAGTGGTTGGGCTTGCAATATTTGAAAACCATTTTATGAATATTTGGTAATAACCAACAAGACCCATGAATGATCTGACCTCTATGAAATTTCTTGGAGCTGACCATCCTCTAATGACCTTTGTTTTCTCAGAATCAACTTTATCCCTTCTACTGAGATTATATGCCCCAAGTAGTGAATCTTCTTTTGATAAAATATGAACTAACTTAGTTTAACATACAATTTATTCTCTCTTAAAACTTGCAACACCATTCTTAAATGTTGATCATGTTCCTCTTTTGACTTAGAGTATATGAGTATATCATCTAGGAACACAATTACAAACTTTTCTAGGTACTCCCTGAACACTCCTTTCATCAGGCACATAAAAATAGCTGGGGCATTTGATAGTCCAAATGGTACTAATGTGAACTCATAATGCCCATATCTTGTCCTGAATGTTGTGTTTTTTTGTATTCCTGATTTATTCTCACTTGATGATAACCTAATCTCAATTCAATCTTGGAAAAGATTCTTGCACCTTTTAAATGATCAAACAAATCACCAATCATTGGAAAAGGATATGTATTCTTTATGGTGACCTTATTTAGCTATTTGAAATCAATACACAGCCTCAAGTTTCCATCCTTATTCTTAACAAAAATAACCGGGGCTCCCCAAGGTGACAAACTTGGGCGTATATATCCCTTCTTTAACAACTCTTCAAGTTGCATCTGCAACTCCTTCAATTTTGGTGTGCCCATTCTATAAGGTCTCTTGGAAACTGGGGCAACTCCTGGCACCAAATCAATAAAGAATTCAATGTCTCTTTTTGGTAGCAATCCTGGTATTTCTCTAAAAACATCTTCGAAATCCCTAAATACCAGATGGTCTTCAATGCTTGCCACTTTATCTCTGGTTTCCTCTTCCATATGGGATGAAAAAATTTGGCATTCCTTTCTAAATATCTTTTTCAACTACATAGACAAAATATCTCTAATAGCTACAACTCTTGGAATGCCTTGAATCTTGACTTGCTTCCCTTCTTCATAAAGACATGTGATTGTCTTTTTGTAACAGTCTAGAACAACATGGTGTTTTTCCAACCAATTCATGCCAATTAGACAATCACATGAACCCAACCGTATGATGTTTATATATACATTTGTGCTAAGATCATTCATTTCTATTAGAAAATATTTAACTAGCTCATTTCTTTTCCTCTTAACTCTTGTGGTTAATTGAACTAACCAAGATTTGTTATGCTTACTCTTTTGCAAGTGAAATATTTCAACAATGTTAGAGTTTATGTAACTATAGCTAGCTCCAAAATCAATTAAAATTGTTATAGGATGATTATTGATCTTACCTTCCACTTCAATCATGGGGGATTTATATTCAACTTGCTTATTGTCTAAGGCTACATAAATCCTTGTCATGTTTCCTCCCATGTCTTACATTGTTTCACCCTCATGAATGTTGTGTACATCCCTCATTCTTTCTCCTTTGTGAGGGAAGTCCCTATATAAGTTATTTCCCTCACATATCCAACATTGTACAAGGTGATACCTTGGCCTTTACCAAATGAATCTACAATCTTATTCTCATTTTGGGTTGACTAACCTTGTTGATTTTCTGTGGAATTATTCTTGAAAAAGGGTGGATTAATTTTTTTTTACCTCTGATCCTTTTTCCCTTTCATCTTGTCATTCCAAGATTTTTGGAATATTGGCCTCCCTTTGCTCTACTCATAAATATTCTTTTCTCTCCTTATGGATTCTTCCAAACTTTTGGGGTTATAATGTTGTATCTTATCACTATATAAAGAAGGTAGCCCATGTTGTAGGAAAATCTCCCTGCGGACAGGTAGATCGCCTCTAAGGCTTGACCTTAACCCTAGAAAGAAAAATGCTTAACGTGGACACTGACTTCCTTTCAAATCTATCTAAACTAATACATGAGAAGGAAGGATAATCATAAGTACCTCTTTATCGACGTTTGTCCCTGCACGCTCCGATTTGCGCTCCAATCCTTTGCTCCTCGTTGAGTTCTGCAGGCAAACAAGATACGACCACTTCCTGCTCTATTGATATTAGCTTGAAAACAGATCTATCAATTAATGATAAGTTCATGTAACATCAAACGCAAACTAGAAATAAACAGGCCAAGCGTGTCATATTAATGAGAATAACGACAGCAGTGCTTACAATCGTAGATGCGAATGCGACAGCTTCGTCAAGTCCCCTTCATCTAACCCTTGCTCGAAATATCCATGACCTGGTTGATAGCAGCTTCACTGATCACTTCTCCTTTGACTAACTATGTATTTCCTATGAGATCATAGGTTTCATATGTTCAATTCTTCCCCCAGCACCACTTATGAGATCATAAGTTTGGTGTGATTCTCTATTTCCCATCCCCCTTTCACCATTAGAAAGATTACTTATATAGCCTTGGAGAGGCTTTAACCACTTGAGATATATTTGGGGAAGTTGAGGATTTGCCTCCTTCAGTTGAGGATCTGCCCTAGGATCATGGTTTGATCAGGGATTCGAGCTCAAATGCCTTCCAAGAATGAAAATATCCTTCCCCCATTCATCTCAACAGCTTAAGAACCACCCAGAATAGGTAGCGCTCCCTCAAAAGGGTCGTCAGAGCGTTGTAGCGCTCCCTAAAAAGTTTAAGGGAAGCGCCAACGCTCCAAAATCTATAGCGCTCCCTCAAAAGGGCCAGGGGAGCATTATAACGCTCCCTGACAGTGTAAGGGGGAGTGTCGGCGCTCTGAGATAGTGTAAGGGGGAGCGCTCCCGTCCAAAAACTCAGTTTTTGAGGTGCTTTCAGATGGCAAAAGGTTTGCAAGCCTGCTGACTCATTTCTCCTCTTCCAAATCAGATGTTTGAGGTGTTTCAAGTGTCTTTCTCATGTCGTTATAGGCACAACATAGGCATCATGGCAGTATGCTTTGTTTGATGTTTGCGACACTTGTGAGCAACATGCGACACTTGCGACCTTGTGAGCAAAATGCAACACTTGTGACCTTTGTAATGACGACACTTGCGACACTATCAAAGTGAGTAATTTTGATGTGTAATAGATTGCCCCCCAAAGTATGAAGTTAGAAGACAGGAACTGATAACTGAAATACTTTTTAGACTCTCAAGCAAGGGTATAGACTCGGAGAACCTAATGAAAGATGCACACAAACATCCAACAAATATCATGACATATTTCAAAACCCAAGGTAGGCATACCTATGCTTGGGTGATCAAGACTTGCAAGATATGGCCGCCATAAAATACACTACGGATCCATAATCGTATTGATAAAAAGGTATAGCCACCGAAGATACAATGTGGATCTATACTCTGATGACTTGGACTAATCATAGTCATGAAGAATACATAGTGGATCTACGAGATGACAAGACATAGCCACGACCAATACAAAGTGGATCTATGTGACAATGTATGTGTTCTTGTCCAATAAAAACTCCTTCGCAGCCTGGGCAAAGCATATATCAGAGTGATGACTCAACCCAGGGTATTCTTACCAATCCCAATATGGTATGAATCCGACCATGCGAATAGATGTCTTGACGTCGAGCATAGCAGAAACCACTTGATTACTGGTCAATGGTGTGAGTCGTTAACAAGTGCAAGGGAGATCACAATTAATGTCAATGATTCCCAAGGTACCCTAGTACATTCCAGCGAATGTGAATAGATGAGCTGAAGTCGAACACCTGTGGAATCATTCGATCAGAGTTCAATGATGTAAACCTACTATCGAATGTGAGGAGGTCTGCCATTGAGGCATGCAGGTCCCAAAGTACTAAATGGTTTCTAAGTCCGATTCCTGGATAATGTGTTGAAGTCGACAGGAATAGACTCGTCGAGGGAGGGCCTTGATGTATCCCCCATCAACGACATGAAACAAACATAGAGATGTAATTGGCAGATTGGATGGACATGGACTGACAAAGGTTTTGATGCAAGATATTTGGGATGGCTGACTCTCGAGGCAAATACTTCCCTTGAACACTGAGGCACAACAACACACATGACATGGACCAAACTATGTAGTGGATACTGTGACTTGCATCGGGTGACCCAAAGGAGTGAAAGGAACTCAAAGGATTGGCTCAGTGCAGAGGTTCAATGGATTATGATATGTGCAAATGACAAAGTGCCATGTTCAAGGGCGGATTTAAGAAGTGATGGATGATGTTCTCAAGAGACTGCTTGGCTTGCTCCTTTCAATTTTTCCCCCATCCAGATAGATGAATACCTCTTTTTGATTTAATGAGCTTGGGGAGGTGTTATAACCCTAAAATGCACCATACAGGTTTACCTGGCATCAGGCCAACTCATGCCTATTCCTAGCCAAAGCCATGCTGAGCATTTCCTCAAAAAACCACTTAAAACAAACAACCCGCGCCCTAACTTCTCACTGGGCACGGGCAACCGCTTGCTGTCCTCTTACTGCACGCGGGTATCCGCGGGCTAGCTCAAAACAGCCCGCGAGTACCTAACAATGCAAAAA
>ML803578.1:237239-268624 GCA_009831015.1 Picea engelmannii | reverse complement strand
TGTGCTTTTGGTTCTTGACACACACATGCAGCTTACAAAGTCTATCGACCGTCACTGGTTCCGCTCTCAGACTTTGGGGGGCATTCTGTTATCCACAAATTTGGTCATTGTGATGATGTCATGATGATATCATGATGATGGAATATCAAGCTCTTTACCAAGAATACTTTCCTGAGAAAAGTTACAGTTGTCTTCTTCCAGAACTCATATTGTGAAACATGTTCGCAGGCTACTTATATATTCACCTGCGGGAATGACTATTTCCCGCAGTCTACCTTAAGCTGGGGTGCGAACTTCTTGCACTGTACTCATGGTTAGGGTGCGAACATGCTCTTAAAGGGGGAAAAGATAAAGATCTCGAACCTTCTAGAAGGGAATCTTCTAGAAGGGTGAGTTGGCTTTCGAGTGGTTATTCAATTACTGGAATTCCAGATATATTGGGATCATTCCCTATCCAAGTAACTAATATATCTCTTCCTATATATTGAGGAGATTGCTCATGAAAAGGGTTAAGAAGTTCAGCAAGAAGCAAGTTAGCAAGAGATTGATTAGAGAACTAGTGCAAGACTGTATGGAGGATTGATACTACAACAGCAAGAAACAATAGCAAGGTCATCACATGTGGTAGACTTCCTTTATACATGAGCGAGTGTGTGTGTCATAGCTGAAAGACATCAAAAGGAGACCTATGACATCAAGGCTCAGGTTGTAAGTTTCACTTTCAATTAATTTAATACAGCAATATGTCCCTTTCCCATAAAGATGATGTCACTTTATTACCTAATTCCTTGATCATATGTATAGACTAGTCATTGAATATCTTAATCTGTCTTTACTTCGATTGGTTCATTTTGTTGTGATCTGGATGGGACGAGAGCATTGAAGCAAATCTTGGAACAATAGAGATATAAAGAGAGAACTCATAAGATATGTCCATAACCTTTATCTCTTAGTTCATTCAATAGGCTAGATCTAGGGAAAGTGTATTATTCTGTCATGTTTTGTTCTAGATACCAGGTGGATCTAGGGAGATCGGTTAGTGTCTGCACCTACGGATTTATCCTATAACAACTTTATTCGTGCAACCCCCCCTACCTCTACCTCTAGTGAGACTTCATCTTCTTCACAGGTGTTTCCAAAAGGGCCAGTAGTTAGGGTTTTGTTGGTGCATTGTTGAAGTGTTGAACTCTAGGTCTGCCCCTATGCCAACAAATGGTTTCGTTGCCAGGACCTGAAACTATGATTGCTGGGAACTAACGAAAATAGAAATCTCTGTGCATAGATCTGTTGTTGCAGTGCATAGTATTCTACTTGAATTGAGAAGCTATGTACTAAGAAAGAGGCTTAATCAGAAGAAAAGAGCTAAGATCTTAAATATTTGTGCTCTAGTAAAGGTAAGATAAGTGGAAATTTTTTCTTCGAAAGTATGAATTTAGGTATGTTTGATAGCTTTTGTCCTGGTCTGAAAACTAGGGAACAACTAGAAGAAAGAAGATTTCATTTGAATAAATTTGATAGAGATAGTGAAAGATATGTTATTCCTATGCATAGAAGAATTTTTGGACTAACAAGTGGATGAAGTACCCTAGAAATAATTTGTGTAGATTGCAGGTCCATCACTGTGATCCCATTTCATAGTACAAGAAAGGTTGGGGATCGTTTAAAAGAAAAATAGGATTGATATTGTGTTATAATTGCAGAAGACCGGGACATCCTGCTAATGAATGCCCTGGTATAGGTCCTATTTGTCTTTGTTGTTGGTCATGAGGTTTTGGATTTACCTAGAATGATTTCCAAAGTTGAAAAGATGAACTTGAGACAAGAAAACTATGAAGAAGATCAAGAAACTAAGGATATGTTAGAAAACCAGAGAAAATCTGAGACTATATTATTACAACTGAAAGAAACACTGAATGATCACAGAGACATCAGTTTACCAGAGATATTAAAAGAAAATTCATGCATAGAAACAAGAATATGAGACTTTGACATAGACTGTGTATTAGATGAGGAAACACATGTGAATGTTATGCCAGAAAGTACTTGGGAAATTTTGGGAAAGCCTGTTATGATTCCTTCATTGGGAAACATAGGATTGTTTGAAGGAAAGATGATAACCCTATGTGGAAGAGTTAGTAATATACCTATGATTTCCCATGGAATATTGACCGAAGAATAATTTGAAGTCATTAAGTTTGTTGAGAACATCGCCCCTATTGCAATTTTGCTAGGAAAGACCTAGGTTGAGAAAGATCAAATCCAAAGGAAAGCAGAGGAAGAAGCCACATAACAGAAAAAACAATAATTAAGGGACATCATAGCCAGAAAAATAGAACGAATCATACAAGAACAAGAGAACAAGTCAAAGCAACAGAGGGCCGGAGACTTAGCTATCGAATTTGAAAGAACGCGGGAAGTCTTGAAAAACCTATCCATGCAGGAGAAAAGAGCACCTATCCCAGAAGTAGTAAGAGAAGGAGTATTTCCCTCAAACCCTTTGAAAGATCCTCAGCAGTGAGAAGTTACTACACTAAGAGAAAATAAGAATGAGAATGGCAAGAGGAATCCAGAGACTCAAATCACAGGAAAGAAGGCAAGAAATCTCAGTAAGAAGAAAGAAAAGTTGGAAAAAATTGCAGGAAATTCCATAAAAGACTTCGCAGAAGATAGGCTTGCAGAACTTGAACCTCACCGGAATAGCATAACTGCACAGAATGGAACTTCACCACGGAGAAGCTATATGACCATTGGAGGCATCTCGATCATTATAATGATGCTATGGAATGGTTAGAAACATAGTTATTGCTGAAAATATCACCCTTGGACCATTGAGACCGCACCATAACAGATGGATTTATATTGATTAAGGCATTCCTTCCCATTGGAGGAATCTGTTATGACATTGCTTATTTAACCCATTAGATGCTGCACCAGGACCACTTTTTTCAAACCAAGATATCTGATCTAACAGAGAATTGATCACATACCACACTATTCTATCTAGACCTCATCGTCCATCTTATTTCCTTGTCTACTTGTTCGCCTACCCAATTTATTTGATCACGAGTGTGCATGTCGAGCGAACGTAGCGCAATAGAGAAGTTTGTGGAGGAGATATTAATAGACCTTATGGCTATGAAATTCATGTCTATAGGAATTCAGGGATCGTTGACTAGAGGATTGAAAGCATCCCCCTCAACTGCACGTTGGTCTAGCCGAACTGTGACTGAGAAAAGAAGCAAGCACTGCGACGATCTGGCGAATGCGAAGCAGATCCCGTCGGTCTTGCCCGACTACATCCCACCTTTGGCTGACATGGTTAGTTGTGAAAATGTCCCATGTGATTTTGAGTACACATTTATCACTTTGTACCTCTCAAAGGGGATACGCGTAGTCGGACCTCAGTTGGGACTGATCCCAACTCTTAAGATCAACAATTTTAACCTTGGATATCAAAAGAACTATGCGATTCTCACACCACATAGGTACCTGATGAAGATGACTGGGAAGAATCCCAAGATAGTCCCCCATCCATGGATCAAGGAGATTGCGAGATCAATGATCTTAAACATGATGAATATCCCCCACTTCGGCCGACATTAGGAGGTTAACGCTTTTGTTAAAATCCTCTTATTGTGCTACCATGGAGGTTACCTCTGGTTAGATAGGCGCATCATTATGGATCCGACACTGATCCACTTGATTACTAGACTAAGCATACAAGGACCAGATCCTCACCAATTCTACCCAAGGAAAACGTCAAATCGCTCCCTAGCGAAGTGAATAAAGGAAGCCTACGATGATGTGGAGAAGGGGAAGCGAGGCTACAAGGTAGCCTCCATCCAAGATGATGCAGTGCGCCTAGCATGTCAGCTAATAATGGAAAATCTTGTCAAAAAGAACCATCCTATGCAAGTCACAGGGTTCATAGTCGACCTCGCAGGGAAGTGTGTTGAAGGAATGAAGATGAATTGGGTGAGCTACCTTATCAATGAGTTAGAGAAGAACTATGGCGAAGTGCAGGACCAATGATATGAATTTCACTTCAGTTGGTTGTTGATTCTCATTGTATTTTTTTATTCGGAGATGCCGGAGGGATATGCATTCCCAGAATTCGAGCCATCGGAGCCATTGGTTGTGAGGTTTACCACCTTGTGGTATACAAGCGATATGGTGAAGCAATGGCAATCAAATGTGGTGTTCCACACTTACTACCTACAGCTCAAGCATGCCATTGAATCATTCCCTTGAATGACCTCGAACACCTTGCATACATACAGGTCACTAGCGAAGTTCCACGCAGATCAACACTTCATCTACATCACTGCACATAGGGACGAAAGTAAGGAGGAGTTGTAGTCTTACTATAAATTGACCGATGAAGACATGGATGAGATAACCAAGGAATGGCTAGACGAATTCCTTGTACCGGTTGAGGATGTAGAAATATTTGACCTTGACATCATTGAAAGTCATTTGGTCACCCGGATTGAGTATGATGGAAATAGCAGTGCAAAGAAAAAGAAGAAAAAGGAGGAAGTGTAGGACATAGACAGTGAGGAGAAGGACAACACATCGGAGGACATTGTGCCTGAATCACCTTCAGGAGGAGGAGGTGACGAAGTAAACCAAGAGGAGGAAGGGGAATAAAACAAGCAAGAAAAGGGTGAAGTGACACCACCAAAGTATCCCCTTACAGAGGTCGAGACATCAAATAAAAGGAAGGTGTCTCCACGGAAACCCTCAGCGTGGAAGAAAACCCAAGCCAATAAACCTCAGTCGCAAAATGTGCTCATAGTGGACGATATCCATCTCATCATCATAGTTGTAGAAGATGCCTAAGAGGATATCCTGCAGAGACATGAAGTGAAGAAAGAAACACTATATGATAGAATCGAGAAAGAACTGAAAGACATACAACAAGCTATCCAGTCGAGCCGCACAGTTTCTACTGTGCCATTTTCAGCAGAGAGTGCATAATTGGGGGATGATTCCACCCAATTATGCATATTAGCAGATGCAATAGAGACTCAAATTTGTCAAGTCCAAGAAGAAAAGGATCAGGCCACAGAGGCCTTGAAGAAAGAAAAGGAGGAGGCCTTAGGAAAAATTCGAGTTACGCAGCAAGAGAAAGATGACCTTAGGGTGAAGTTCGAAGGGGACAAAGAGAAGATGCAGAAAGAAAAATACCAGCTGCTTGCAGAGAAGACTATGTTCAGAGAGGTAGTAGCTAGAATGCATCGCTCTATGCTAGGTTTGGTACAGGAGGAGCCAGAGTCCATCGATATTCAAGTGGGGAAGCTCGCTGAAGCCATTCAGCAGCTTCAAGCAAGAGTAGCAGAGTTATAACTTCAAGTAGTTCCAAGCACTCCGCAAGAAGTGAAATATCATAGGGAAGAAACTGCTAGGATATTAGTAGAAAGAATCAGGGTGTTGGCCTCAGAATGTAAGAAACTAAGTGACCAAAGTGTGTAGAATTATGAGCGCCTCGCAGAAGATCCAGAGCTAAGGAGATTGGAAGCACAACTCTACGAGGAGAAGTAGCAGGCGTCTAGAGTGCAAGCACAGATGAAGCTTCTTACTGTAGTGGAGAATATGAAGAGGTCGCAGGAGCAATGTGTAGTTCAACAGCAGGTCACTTCCATCTAGAGAAAAGTTATGGAGGTGACACAGAGACTCCAACCAGTGCAGGACAAAGCCTATACACTTTTTGAAGAAATTGAGGGACAAGGCTCACAGTTGGAATAGGTGGTCACAACAGTAGAATAATGCCTAGAAGGGCCTCTCACCAAGCAAGTAATTTAGTAGTTTGTCGAGTAGGAGGCTCTAGCAAAGCAGCAAGTCGAGGAAGATCGAGCTAAGATCAAGTCCTTCGAAGTGGTATTTCCCATATCAGAGTGACTCGGGATGAGTCATAGGTGAGTGTTGGGGGCCTGTTGGCCCTCGACCAAGTATTGAGGAAATGTTTGTCGTGTTTGACCATTTTTGGGACTTTGACAGGCTGGTTGAATACAGAGCGCCTAGGAAAAGTGGAGATCATGGGATCTCACCCATTTTGTGGGATTTTTGGGATTTAAGGCTTATGTAACAAGTATGGGATGTCATCCCATGGGTTTACCCATGTCTAGTCCCGTTTTGTAATGTATAAATAAGTAGCTAGGAGATGTAAGTAGAAGTCAGTTTTTGAGGTCATGGGCTTAGTGCATGACTAGAGTATGTTAAGACTTGCAGAGCTAAGTTCAAGTGATTGTAAGGGTATTTGTGCACAGACTGTGTAAGTATTTGTGCTATTGAGTGTTATAACCCTAAATTGCACCAGACATGCATACCTTGCATTAGGCCATCGTACTTGTTATCTCTTCCAAGCCATCATTTGAACAACTCTTCTAAAAACCATATTTTTGAACATGTACATGCCCTGCACCACTACTGCCTACGTACACATGCTTGTTGCACCATTACAACCTGCGTATACTCACAAAAAGCGTGAAAAATATAAAATTTCAAAGGGATACGGGTTTTTGGGCCATTACCTAATCGTTTAACCACCCATAGTCGGTCACCCAACCAAATAGCTACCCATTTTGCCTATAAAAGAAGGTGTTGGTGCCCCATGCAAAAGACAATCATAAGAGCAAAGAAACTCTGCCCATTTCAGTATTCCCCCTTTGCCCCAATATTTTTCAACCACATTGTGAGTTTGAGCCAGAATTCCTTTTTCCTCCATTGCAAACCCTTGCCATCTCCCTAGAGAGAACTGAAGAGGAGAAGAATACATGGAAGAAGTTGGTGCATGGTGAAGAGGATCCCAGGACCAAGTTTGAGGAATAGTTGTTGATCTCATATTGTAAGTGACTTTGTGAGATTAATATAAAGAAATACTTTTTTCGTCCTTCCAAATGATGTCTTCTATCTTCATGATTTTTTTTGTGTTTTTGTTAAGATATCTAACCCACTAATGCATATATAGAATGCATGCTTGTAGTTTCTTGTTTGTCTTTTGTTGAATGCAAGTTGGCTTTGGGAGGAGATCTACAGTCGAGAAACAACTGAGCGCAAAGGAATCAACATCGAACACAGAGTTTAAGGTAGGCTTATCGGATCCCTATACTTTGTTTTCTATGCATGATTGTGGGGTTATGTCAGGATAGTTGTTAAAAGTAGGAGACTTTAGACAGTTAGCTCTTCCTGCACTTTAGAACCCTAGTGTATTCCATAGGGGGTTTTCCCATTACATTAGAATTGGTGAACGTACTGGGGAAACCTATAGGGTTTTTAGGGGATATTATTTTTGGGTGTTTTAATTGGTTTAATTTCCCTTTTTGAGTTTTTGTAAGTGTCTGAGTCTTTAAGGGATTCTTGTCTTTCATATCAGTATTCCCTGCCTTGACAGCTTGACTGTTGTTTTTTTTTTTAGAAATTTACAAAGGTGTACGCGACCTGTAGTGGGTCTGAATGAGTACACATGCTCCCTACCTTTAGACATCCCGTGTACATACGCAAGCTGTTGAAGTGTCAGTGGCATGCCTCTGTTGAGAAAATCATTTTTAAAGAAGAGGCAGTCATCCTCTTCCCTGTCATAAGTCATACTTCTCAGGGGTTTTCTTGATCTAGTCCTAGTCTCTGTTATAGCAGTCTAGAGCCTAGGTTTGATGTTAGTTTGCTTGTCTTTTAAAAAAAAAAATTATTGTGTTTCCTAGTTTTTTTAACTTATTTTTATCTTGAAATTTTTTTATTTCTTCTTTGATTGGAAGAAAATAAAAGAAAAAAAACTTAGCTTGTTAGGTCTCTTTCTTTCTTGGCATTTGCTTCGCATTGTTATTTGAAAAAGAAAAATAAATTAGCATATCATTATGTTTTCTTCTAATTTTAAAAGCATTTCAAAAGAAAATAAGAAAGATAATCATTCTTTGCTAGTGTTCTTATAAGTTTCTTTTCTCGCAAGATTATTAACAACATCAGTTGCACTACCGTACCCTTTTTGAGTAAATCAAGCCAGTAAAAAGAACGCTAATTAAAAATAACTAGACTTTTATGTTTGTAGGGTCAATCAACTAGTTCAGGGTTAGGGCCTTGAATTAGGTTGGAGAGGAAACTCTTCAAGGCCATTAAACCAAACATTGGAGTCTGAGTTAGGGAGTGTTAAAGTCCAGTAACGTAGAAACTATCCGGGACCCCCCTCTAACACAGGGGATAAACATGAGGTTGCATGTAGAAAGGTAGTGGAGATAACCCCTCCAAAGCCGGACCAATCGTAGCGGAGGAACACATATAGAGGACTTGTCTTTGGATTAAGTTGATCGCAATTGCCACGGAGATTTGTGGGTGTCGAATCCATTCGAGGTCCTCAGTCGTCTTCCAGAACCCTTTCTTTTGATACCCTCGATAGGTTTTGTGCTTGATACCCTGCTCATTGTGGTCCACCCAACTATCGACTATACCCACCTGGTAGTTGTTCACGAGTTGGAAACCTAGTTGCCTATACATCAGGGACTTACATAGGTGATTGTGGGGGTATACCACGGTACCTAGGATAGACATCGAGCCATGCTTTGCAAAGTATACCCCTAGGTTGCTTCCATATTCAAGTTTCACTTGCATCGGTAAGTTTCTCTAGTGTTGGTTGGTGTAACAGTTCTTCCAACTAGTTAGTCGTTTGCTTGATTTTCCTTTAGGAATTTTTAGTGTGTGCTCTGTGCTCCCTAGTTTTCCATAGTGATTTAGTCAATAATTTATTTGGGTCTTTGACCTAGGGTGGTAGACCTCCCACTCCATTGGTCATGAGGAATTTTCAGTCTTTCGCTTAGAAACATGGAGCTGCCTCTTTATAGGCGTTGTTTTGGTAAAACTAGTTATTCAGAGTTAGTGTGTGAGATTTTTATGGACTTGAACGATCCCGCAAGGGGAGAACCTATGCATAAGATCTTCATGGATAAATTTCTCGACGATACCAACCAAGGAAACCCTTCGCAAGGGGATTCTTTTGATTTTCCTTTATTCAGAAATGTTGGTGTCCCTTTGATGGCCACTTTGTACATTCTTGGGTTGAATGTGGGATTACTAGTTTGGTTGGGTACCATTCCAAATGTCCCAAATGCTCTTGACGCTTCCTAGTTAAGCGCTTTATTTCATGGGAAAAATGTTGATGTTCCTTTGTCAACAAAGTTTTCTCCTCCTCCTTCTCCTGCCTCTGGTGAAAGCATAGTTACTAGTAACTGGAAGTCTAAACGAAGTAGAAAGAGGAAGAATAGGAAGAAGAAGTTGCCAACCTCTGCAAGTCATGTTGGAGATAGGTCATCAACCTCGACAAGTCATGTTGAAGACAAACACCTAGCCTCTGCAATTCATGCTGGGGGAAATCACCCACCCTCTGCAAGTCATGCTAGGGGAAAAATTCCAGTCCCTGATAGTCATACTGGTAATAGGTCTGTAGCCTCTGCGAGTCATGTTATCGACCCATCACCAACCTCTACAAGTCATGTTGGAGATGTGAAACCAACCACTGCTAGTCATGTTGGGGGCATTGATTCTGTTGAGAAACCTAGACAGTTAGGATGTAAGCCTAAGTTCCCTTGTAAGCTTTGAAAGGGAGATCACCTTACTCATTTGTGCCCCGACATTCCAGAGGTACAAAGATTATGGTCCTTGTATGCAAGCTCTTTTGATTCTGAGTCTTCTAAGGTTTCCTCGCAACCTATTCAGCCATTGGTTGAGAAAGTGGTCATGCCGATGCAGTCATCGGCTGATCCCACTCCTATTTTGAGGGGTGAGGTGCCTTTAGACCTTGTAGTCTCGTAGCCTATTCAGCCATTGGTTGAAAAAGTGGTCATGCCGATGCAGTCTTCAGCTGATCCCACTCTTCTCTTGGAGAGTGATGTGTCTATTGACTATGTTTTAGCATTTCTAGTTCAATACTGTCAGAACAAGGGGGCATTCCGCTCGTTCCGAGTACACCCCCTCCAAACCCTAGGATGGTTTCCTTTGATTGGAATGATCTTGTTGAGATTCGTCTTCCTTCTTCCGCACATTTTCAAATAAGGGTTGAAGTTAATTCAACAAACATTTATCGATGTATTGTGGATGAAGG
The DNA here is from genome assembly GCA_009831015.1 of Picea engelmannii. NCBI lineage: Eukaryota > Viridiplantae > Streptophyta > Pinopsida > Pinales > Pinaceae > Picea > Picea engelmannii. The sequence continues at coordinate 258,537 of ML803578.1, read as the reverse complement.
AGCTTCAACAAGTATTTTATCCTCCTCAGTTTGGAAATTCTTGGGATCCCCCAAGCTTGTGTCTACTTCGCATGAGCTATTTTCTTTTGACGTACGTCCTAGTGAATATTTGGGGGTTCTTCCTCAGTTACCTATCTCGTTAGGTGGGAAGACTGTCCTTGTTGATGTTATAGTTGTGCAAGGCCCATTAGATTTCAATATGCTTCTCGGGCATGATTATGTATATGATATGAATGTTGTGGTGTCTATTCTCTTTCGGGTGATGCATTTCCCTCACAATGGAATCATTGTCACTATTGAACATATGACATCTGATAATCACCATCCTAATTCAGTGTTAGTTCTGGTTGCCCCTTTATATGTTCCTAGTGTTCATGTAGACTCTACCCTGCCACGGGTTAATTATGTGGCGTCTTATCCTCGGTGTTCAATTGCTTCTGAGTAGGAACCTATGAAATCATGTTTTCCTTCTTGATACTTGGTCTAGACAATTGATCCATTGGTTTATCCAATGGGGGAATGGGAGCCCTTGCTTCCCCTTCTTTGTCCAAGTAATCTTGAGTCTCCTTTTGAGTCTAATCTCGTTGTTTGTAGATCCTCAATCCATAATGCTTGTGATTCTTCATTAATAGACTCTACCAATCCTGACCAGAGCCTCCATCATCATATAGAATATGGTCAGTTTACTTCACCCTTTTGGATTGTCGACCCTCATTTGTGTGATTTCTCAGATTTTGAATTGCCTTCATATGAGGCTATCCTTGAAGCCATGACTACGGTTTCTACACCATGGGAGGACTTACATCGTGGTTTGTGTTTTCTTCCCTTTTGGGAGACTTTCCAAGTTGAATATCAAAGAGACTCTTGGTCTGAGCCTAGAAGTGGTCTCTACTTGAACCATTCTCATACATGATTTGTAGCCCCCTCGGGTATTCTTTTAAGCCCTTTTAAGACCCTCTAAACATGAAAATATTGTTGAGCGATCTTGTTTCCCTTCACGCTCGCCAAACTAAAATTTGAAGGAACATCTGTTCGGGGGTAGCTTACCCCTTTTTTGGTCTAGACGATCAATTGTACGAACAAAGGTATACTCTATGAGCTTCAGTTCACTAGAAGAGTATTCTCAAGTATAATTTTAACCATTTTTTGGGCCTGAGGGACTAAATTTGTGAAAAAAGAACCCCCCACGGAGTCCATAGTTAAGCTCTTTTCAGACTCCCTAAAATTGAAAAGATGGTCGAGTGACCTTGTTTCTTCACACTCATTAAATTGGTCCAGAAGAACATCCCTTATGGAGTCCATATTTAATCTCTTTTCAGACTCCTTAAATATGAAAAGATTGTTGAGTGATCTTGTCTTTGTCACACTCATTAAAATGGTTTTGAATAGACATCTTTTTCATTGCTATTTTACCCCTTTTTCAAACCGACTAGACTACCTTTGAAAAAGGTACCCCAATAGAGTCTCCTTTTACGCTTTTTAAGACTCCCTAAAAATTAAAAAACGACGAGCTTACCTTCTTTGGGCTCATTAAAATTACATCAAAGGATGTTATCATTGTGTCTTATTAATTGCATTTGCATTCCTGCATATTTGGCCTAATGTTGGATCCATGTTTCTCTCAATTGAACCATATGAAGCATGCCTTATACACAAGCCTTGTATCACTTTGCCTCTGCATCTTGACACCTTGACCCATGGAGGATTTTTCCCGAGTGTCCTTTTCCTGCATATGTCTCCTTGCTCTGAGAATAAGTATGTTCATTGTTCCTAGAACTAGTATGTCTGCGACACTCGTTCTTCCTTTGTAATGTAGCATTCTTTTATTCTTTTTCAATCTTTCCAAAATTATTGAAAAAGACAAAAAAATCAAATATACCCCAAAAAGAGGAAGGGAAAACTATTTTCTTTTTGTTGTCAGCACAATGAGTTGCCTTTAGACAAAGCACATCCTTTCGTTTGTTCTTCAAGCTCTGGGATCTAATATGACCTTAGGAAGTTGTTCTCGCTACATAGAGTTGTGTCCTCCTCCATTTGGTTATCCTTCCAAACATATGGAGAGTTTGTGTTACCTCCTACATCGTGAACTTATGTCAATGCCATGTTGCCTGAGTCTCATCATTTGTCATGATTTTTTCCAAGGGAAGTTTTACTAAACTTGATTCGTCCCTTCTGCAGTTTGTCTCTTGTCCTCATGCCCAGCCACCCCAAAAGACCAATCAAGTCCTTGTTCAAATCAATGAAGTTCTCTGGCTGATCACTGAGATCCTCTTGTCTATTCCCGATGAGTCGTTGAATACCTCTGGGTAGTGAATTCGTACACTGATATTACACTCCTACCCAAGTTTTGAATATCTTGAAGTTGTTGCTTGAACTCTTAATGCCTTATATCCATCCATCAGGCATCATTAGCTTCTTAAATATGGATACTATACATGTATATCTTTTGATTTTGAGATGTAGATCCATTGTGTATTTCTCGTGGCTACACTTTATATATTTATATGACATGGATATGCAATGTATTTGATTGGCATCCATGATTTTATTTTATCCGGAGCATGGGTATTCTCGCCTCAATGAGACAAATTGTTATTTTGCAGATGGCACCTCCCAAACTCTGGTCTCTGGTCTCACTCTCTTCGTACATTAGTGAAGATTTGTAATGTATTTTGGCCATCAGATGCTATTCTAACCTCACACATTAGGGGGCATCTTTTATAGCCCTAAATTACACCAGACATGCATACCTGGTATAAGGCCATCTTAATTTCTATCTTTGTTGAGCCATCATTTGAACAACTCTTCTAAAAACCACATTTTTGAAGTTGTACGTGCCCTGCACCACTACTGCCTGCGTACACACACTTTTTGCACCATTTCAATCGACATATACTCACAAAAAGCGCTAAAAATAAAAAATTGCAAAGGGATACGGGTTTTTGGGCCATTACCTAACCTTTTGACTGCCCATAACTGGTCACCCAACTGAATAGCTACCCTTTTGGCCTATAAAAGAACGTGTTAGGGTCCCATTCAAAAGAGAATCATAAGAGCAAAGAAACTCTATCCATTTAAGTATTCCCCCTTTGCCCCAATATTTTGCAACCACATTGTGAGTTTGAGACAAAATTCCTTTTTCCTCCATTGCAAACCCTTGTCATCTCCCTAGAGAGAACTAAAGAGGAGAAGAATACATGGAAGAAGTTGGTGCATGGTTGTTGCCACAAGGGAAAACCCAGGGTTCAACGCTCAAGAGAACACCAACAAATCCCTAACTACCAGCCCTTTTGGCAACACCTGCGAAGCAGATGAAGTCTCACCCGAGGTAGAGGTAGAGGTGGTTGCAAGACTCAGGTGTCTGCAACCTTATCTGGGACACAGATCTGTGATTATCTTTCTTACAAGGGACTTAGAATCAATTATTCCTTAGCATACATTCATTAATATACTTCGTAGAAGGCATAGAGAATTGCAGTGAATACTTATACTAAGAATGATTCAGTACTTATCCATAGAAATATAGGTTAGATTCAATAGATCAAGCACTAAGCATATCATATATCAGATCTAATGTTCATTCACACAGCACAGAGCATAACTAGATATACCTAATCACATCAAGAACTTAGCCAAGAAAGATATAAATACATAAGAGGGAAGCACAAAACAATATACACACAGTTACCCTAGTTCACCCCCACCCTGGGGCTACATCTACAAAGTATTCTTTATATTATCTTGGTCAAGCAGTTACAGCACAGAACTTTAATGACCCTTACTTTGCATAGGACAAAATATTTTCACAACTCGTTAGATCCTTCTTCCTTGCTCTTCAGCATCATACTATAACAACCTGCACTTAGCTCTCCGATCTCATTCACAGAGCACTCTAAGATACATTTGATCACATAGATCCAATTACTAGCACTAAGCTTTCATTAATACATCACATAGATGTACTACATTACTATATCCTCCTTATATTACTATCTACATTGACTATTTATAGATTACAAAATGGGCCTAAACGTGGGTAAACCCATAGGCCGACATCACTTTCCCGTTACATCAACCCAAAACCCTAAAATGGACCCCAAAATAGGTCTTGCTTCCTTATTTTCTGCTTCACGTTGCGCTCCTTCCTTGGCAAGTTGTCGCAGTCCCAAAAGTGGTCAAGTATGACCAAGTACTCTTAAACTTGTTCAAGGGCCAACAGGCCCCCAACACTCATCTGTGACTCATCCCGAGTCACTGAGGTCTGACCAATTCTACTTCGAACACCTCAAGCTTGGCTCGAGCGGCTTCGACCTGCTGCAATGCGACAACCTCTTGTTCAGTAAATTCCTGGATTACTGTGTCATTGAGTGGTCCTTCCAAGTGTTTTTCTGCAGTGATGACTCTCTGTTCGAGTTCAGCTCCTTGGATTTCAAGTTCAGTGAACAGTTGCCATGCCTTCTCTTGGAGTGGTTGCAGTCGTTGAGAGACATCCATTACTTTACTTTTCAGTGTGTGTACTTGTTGTTTGGTTGTGCGTTGCTCTGTGATCCTCTTCATTCTTTCGACCGGGGTCAAAGAATTCAGTTGTGCTTGTAGCACATTTGCATGTTTCTTTTCTTCATGGAGTTGTGCTTCCAATGTCTGCAATTCTAGATTCTTTGCAAGGGTTTCATAGGTCTGGGCGCTTCTGGTGCTTAGCTGCCTACATTCCGAAGCCAAATTTTTTAATCGGTCGACTACGCTTCGAGCAGTGGCCTCTCGTAGATCTCTTATCTCTTGGGGTGTCTCAGGCATGGTGCGGAGCTCTAGATCCATGATGCGTTGTTGAATTTGTTGGATTATGTCTTCTAGGTGGGTTGTCTGTTATGGAAGACGATATTCCATCTTCACTTCTATGATCGTCACAGAGCGCAGTGCCTTGTGAACTCTTTCTTGTGTTTCAAGTTGCTCTGCTAGCAACTGGTCCTTCTCTGCTGTAACTGGGATTTTTCCTCCTCCCATTTCTCTTGTAATTCAAGCTGCTCTTGTTCTGCCCTTCTTCGTTGCTCTTCATGTGCACTCTGTGCTTGCACCAAAGCCTGGGTGTCTTTCACTATGTCTTCTTGGGCTCGTCGAAGGCGAGCTTCGACTTTCTTGGCGATCTAGCGTAACTGTGTGGGCTCATCGCATGTTCCTGATATTTCCATTGTTAACGACATCATAGAAACTGCTTGGTTGGACTGAAGTGTCTGCTGCACTTCTTTGAATTCGCCCGTGATCCGGTGGAATAGTTCCTCCTGCTTTGCTTCTTTCTTTTCCGCGAGCTCTAATGAAAAATCATTCAGCGTGGCAATTAAGAAGTCAAAATAATCTGGGATAAGCATAGTGGCCTTAGTTTTCTTTTTGGATGAGGGCCTCGGTGGGGTAATCTTCCTTTTCTTGGAGGGATCTGCCTTGTCCCTAGGCAGGGTAACCTCACCTTTTCTTTGTTCAACTTCTGTGCCCCCTAGTTCTTCATCATCACCTCCCTTCGCAGGTGAGAGTGAAGCAGTCTTCGTGGATGTGCTATGGATATCTTGAACTTCCACATCCTTCTTATTCTTACACAGTCCTGGTGTATCCGACATAGCTTCAGGGCTATCTACGTCGGAAATCTCTGTGGGGTCTGCTGCAACAAGGAGGTATGTCGGCCATTCCTTGGTAATCTCCTCTAGGTCATCTTCTGTCAGCTTGTAATATGACTGGAGTTGTTGTTTGTGCTCGTTTGCATGTGGTGTGATGTAGGTGAAGTGACGATCTACGCTGAATTTCATCAAAGGTCAAAACCTATGAAGATTATTGGGTGTAATGCGCAGTGTAGACTGAATGGCATTCCTCAACTGAGTGTAGTACGCATGCAAGATGGCATTGGATTGCCACTATTTTTTCATGTTGCTGGAGTACCACAGCGTACAGAACTTTGCGGCCAGGGGTTTGAAGGGTTCGATCTCCAGAAACGTGGCTCCCTCGAGAAGTTCCCACACAATGAAGGTGATGAGTATGAGAAACCAGCTAAAGTGGAACTCATACCCTTGGTCCTACGCTTGTCTATAGTCAAGATCTAGCTGATTTATAAGGTATTTTTCCCAGTTCATTTGTAGTCCCTCCGTGCACTTCTCTGTGAGGTCAACTACAAATCCAGTCACCTGTGTAGGTCTATTTTTTTGGACTAACTTGCCTGCGATCAGTTGGAAACCAAAGCGTACTGTTTCATTCTCAATGGAGGCTACCTTGTAACCTTGCATGCCTTTCTCTAGATCACCATATGTGTGTTTTATTCGTTGAGAGAGAGCACGATCTGTGGTCTTTCCAGGGTAAAAGTCATGTCGGTTAGGGACCTTCATGCTTAGCCCAGTGATGTGATTGATCAGAATCGGATCCACGGTGATGCGTCGGTCCAACCATAGGTATCCTCCATGGTAGCAGGACAACAACAGTCGAACACAGGAATTTACTTCCTGATGCCTCCCGAAATGTGGAATCTTCATTACGTTGAGGAGGGTTGACTGCGCAAGGTTATGGGTCCATTGTTGCGGTACAATATTGGGGTTCTTTCCTTTTTTAATAGTCAAATACTTATGTAGGGATAGCATACTATATACCTTGCGATCTCCAAGGTTAAAATCATTAAATTTCAGCATGGTGAGCTTCTCCTGGTCAGCATGAACTGCACACACCCCTTTCGGGAGGTACGTAGTGACTACAACATAATAAAATTATCTGGGTATAGAGTCTCGATTCACTGGTCCACTTAGTGGTGGGATATATTTAGGCAAGATGCTTGGGATCATCTTCCCAGTGGCGAAGTCATTTTCGAGCTTAGATCATCTTTTCGAAAGCAGTTGAGATGGTCCTGCTCGAGCAATGGAGGGGGAAGTTGGTAGTACGCCCAAGGATGATTCTTGTACACCTGTAGACATTCCACATTCTCACATGACTCTCTCAGCCATTAAATCAATTAGAACTTCTTCAACAATTTTCTCAGCAACACTGAGCTCATTCGACATACAAACTTGTTATAACCCTAAATTGCACCACACATGCTTACCTGGCATTAGGCCAACTAATATCCCTTCATTGCCAAAACATCTACTGAACAAAATCCTTGGAAATCCTCTTGTATCAAGGCCCACGTGCCCTAACCCATTACTGCAAGAGTGTACACACTGGCTGGCTCACTACAGCCCACGTGTACCTAACAAAGAATGAAAAGAGGAAAGTTGTCGACGGAACAAAAAGATATGGGTCAATTAACTGAAACTCCCGACCATGCATGGCTGAGAGTTCGTCCAAAACCCTAGCTCCTTCTAGCCTATAAAAGAAGGGGTAGGCGTACTATTTGGAGGAGGAAGAATATAGCGAAGAAACTCTGCCCATTTTTCGAATCCATTGTCCCAACCCTTTATCCTTTCCTCAAGCCAAAGGAGAATTAATGCAAAGCAGTTGGAGGACAGAAGAGGAGGAGCCCGGGATCAGGATCAAGGAGCGGTGGTCGGTCTCGACTTTGATTGTAAGTTGATTCATTGTTCAAATAATAAAATAATACGTTTCCCATCCCAATGCATGAGTTATCTATGGTTTGTTTAATTTATGCTTAATTTCTAACCCTCAAGTAGAAAAGTAGCATGCATGCATAGTTGTTTGTCTTGATTGCAGGTTATCTTTGGAAGGAGCAGCGCAAGCAAGCGGTTAAACTGAAACAGAGGATCTACACCAAACATCAGTAACAAGGTTAGTAGTTCCTTTCCATGCATGTATCGTGAAAGAGGGGTTTAAATTTTGGGTGGTAGGTTAAAAAGTAATTTCTTTACAGTCAAAATTTGCATGCAAGTCTTACCCTAGTTTGCTAGTTCGTAGGGTATTTTTCCCAACAACAGAATTGGCGACCATAATGGGGAAGATACTCTTTAGGGTTTCAGGATTTAGTTGAGATTTTTGGGTAGTTTACAAGTTTAGATTTTTCTGTTTCTTTGTCTGTCTATTTTCTGTTAGGTCTGAGCTAGTAGGGAGCCTGGTTCTTTATACCAGTTTTCCCTGACTGTTGCTTGACGGTAATTGTCGAGACACATAGAGGTACACGAGGCCTGCACAAGGCCTGCACACATGTGCCTGTGCCCTATCCTCTTACAACTCTCGTGTGAACACTAGCTATAGGAATAACAGTAGCGTGTAGGGGTTCAGAGAAGTTTAGAGGCAGTCCACCTCTTCCTTGTCAGAATTATACATTCTCAGGGGGTTTTCTGGAATCCTGTCTGGGTCTTGCTGGTTTCACAGTCTTGTATCAGATTGTCTTTTTCCCCTTATTATTCCTTGCATTATTTTTCTTTTCTGTTGGAAGAAGAATCCAAGCCTTCAAGGGACCCTGGTTGTCAATACCAGAGGCCTCTTCTAGGTCTGGGCTGCCTGGTTTTTATTTCTATCTTAAGATTTATACGTACACGCGGCCTGTGCAAGGTCAGACCGTGTGTACACGCGTTCGCACGCATGCTGTTTTAGTAACAGTAGCGTGCTTGACAGGCTACTTTTTGTTTAGGGTGGGGCAGTCATCCCCTCCTTTGATAAGAAGTATTCCTCTTAGGTGTTTGAGTCTAGGGTTGAACAGTCAGTAGGTTAGGTCATCTTACCCTTAGCCTGCTTTTTCTCAGTTGATAGTTGAACAGAAAATAAATAAAAAAAGAAAAAAAAATTATGGTTTTTAGGCAAGCTTAAGAGTCTTTGTTTTCTTTATTTCCATTGTGTGCCTTTACTTTGATTCTTTGCGATCTGCGCTTTAAGACAGAATTTTTCTTTCTTGGTTTTGTTCTTGTCAGTATTTTCCCTTTGTTGTTTGATTAGCACTTAAATAAATAAAAAAAAGAGAGAAAAAATCTTTTCATTTTCTTCTTTGTTTGAAGATTTTGTTTCTGCATCAATAGCTAGGGAGAAGTCTTTTTGTTCATAAGTTTTTTGCAGTGAAATTAGATCATAAGTAGCTCGTATTCGAGCAAAATTCCTTTATGTTTGCTGCATAAAATCTTAGAAAAATTGAAAAGAAAAAGAAATCTTTTCTTTGTGAAAAGTTGTTGAATTTTTCATTTTGTAAAAGCCTTTTGTTTCCAGCATTTTTTCATTCGTTTTTTCTTTTCGTCTTTACACATCATCAGTTTCACCTTCATACCTCGTGATGTAAGAAAGCCCATAAAAACAATGTCAATTTAAAATCTATTAGACTTTTTGTTTGTAGGGTTCACACACTAGTTCAGGTCTAGGGCCTTGGATTAGGTTGGAGAGGAAACTCCCCAAGGCCATTCAAAACCAAACATTAGAGTCTGTGATAAGGAGAGTAGAAGTCCAGTTTCGTGGAAGTTATCTGGGACCCCCCTCTAACACAGGGGATAAACATGAGGTCGCGTGCAGAAAGGTAGCGGAGATAACCCCTCCAAAGCTGGACCAATCGTAGTGGAGAACACATATCGAGGGATTGTTTTGGGATTCCGTCGTTTTCATTTGCCAAGGGGATTCGTGGGTCTCAAATCCGTTCGAGGTCCTCAGTTGTCTTCCAGACAATTTTCTCTTGATACCCTTGACAAGTTTCGGGCTTGATACCCTACTCATTGTGGTCTACCCGACTTTCGACTGTACCCACCTGGTGATTGTTCGCATGTTGGAAAACTAGTTGCCAATATTTTTAGGGACATACACAGGTGACTGCGAGGGTATACCGCGGTACCTAGGATAGACATCGGACCATGCTTTGCAGAGTATACCCAGAGGGTGCTTCCGTGTTTGATTTTCACTTGCACCGGTAATTTTCTCTAGTGTTGGTTGTTGTAATTGTTCTTCCAACTAGTTTAGTGTTTGCTTGTCTTATCTCTTAGGGGATTCTTTTTTAGTGTGTGTTATTGTTTGAATGTGTAGAATACCTTAGCATTTCTTGGATCTTCTCACATAGTGGAGGATCCTGAGCTCTGCCGGTCACGAAGGCTTCTGGGCCTACCGCCGGTTATACTGGAGCCACCCCCGCCACCATTGAGGCGGAAGCTAGACCAACAAGGGTCTTTCGAAGCGACCGGGTTACAAACCTTTGTGCCCGAGCAACTCCTGGAGGAATCAACCGCTAATCTTGGCTCAGTTGAAACCCCAACCACCGATACCTAGCCAACGTTTATTGTACCAGTCCAATTTTATGAACGCCATTCAGTGCCTCACACAACTATGGAAACAAATGTTGTTACTTATTCTGGGAATTCTTCCATTCCCACCACAGTTGCTACCACAGGAGAATCATCTCCTAACTTGCCATTGTCGATCTGAGCCACCATGGTCTCGACCACAACTACGTTTCACAGTGGACCGAACCTGTCTATGGCAGTGGCCACAAATCCCTTCACACCTAGTGCGACAGGCCCTCCGTTCTCATACGGTATGCCTAGTTCGGGCACAAGTCCTGCACTCACTCACTCCACTTTACAGACTTTGGGTCTGGGGGAAGAGAGTTCTAACGCTCCTCTGCAAGGTCAAATTGGGGGCACTTCCATCCCTTTTAATTCTTTTCCTTACGCTAGAGGTCATATCTCTCCTTCGTCCCCTTCGCTTGGTGGTATGCATCATTAGTCCGTCGGGCAACCTGCACACACTAGTTTATTTGGAGTCGGGAGTCAAGGAACGCCTGCGCACACTATGTCGGTAGGTTTGTCACTGTTTGTTTGGAACAGAACATCTGGTAACAACACTTTCGCATCCATCACTTTCCCGTCTGGGGGTACTCCCATTTTTGGACAGTCTACTCGGGCACAGGGTACTATTCCTGCGCCGGGGGCACATATAGCAGTACCTTGGAACTCAGGACAAGGATCCGTTCCTTCCTATGGAATGCCATTTTTGGGTAATTATTTCCACAGTCAATGGAACCCTGGACAGACTACTATGCCTCTCCCATCAGTACCGGCATGGGGTAATCCTTCCCAAAGCCCGTCAAACACGATGAATGTCCAACATCCTATGTCCTTTATGGGAAATCAGTCGATGATGTCTCCACAGATGCAAAATCCTTATGCTGGTCAGGGCCATGGTTTCTTCCAGAATCCGGGCCAGCAGCCAAACTTTTCCTGGCAACCTGGTGCCAGTCAAACTCCAGGACCCTTTTTTCCAGGCTATCAACAACAACCCAAACTACCATTCCTGGTGATGTTACACTTGCCAGATTTGACAAGGTTGTTAAATGATCCTATTTGTCACGATCCACGTTGGCCTCCTATGCCAATGAAGTTTCCTTCGGACATTCCAAATTCCGAGGCCAAGCGTAATGAAGATCCAGGTGATCATGTGACTACCTTCCACCTTTGGTGTTCATCTAACTCATTGAAAGATGACTCCGTTCAGTTGCGATTGTTTCAACGCACTCTTATCGGGAGTGCCGCAAAATGGTATATCGAGCTCGATCGCTCTAGATACTCTTCTTTTGGCGAACTGGCGATGGCCTTCCTTAACCATTTCCAGTTACCTGTGAGATACGATGCTGGCACAGAGTTGCTCGCCAATTTCGAACAGACAATAACGGACCATATCTCTAATCATATCCGAGAGTGGAGATGTCGGAAGAGTCTAATCAAAGTACCAGTCCCACCAGCATTCCTGCTTGAGTGGTTCCTTAAGTCTCTGGTCCCACAATTATCCAAAGACGTTGTAACTTCTAGAGTTTTCTCCAAAGAAGATGTGATCATGAGGGCTCAACAGTTTGAGCTCATTTTTCTCAGTCTGGTTTATTATACAACATCCTGTCGGATGTACCACGATCGATACTGGATAAAACTAGACAGAGAGTTGGACCACATGCCGATGGTGTCATTTGTTCTGCACAAACCAAGCTCGTTGAGCAATTGACAAAGCAATTGCAAAAATTATCTATACAACACTCAGCAGCCAGCCAAACTACTGTTTTGGCTGCTCCTCCTACCCAAACGTCGGAAGTAAACTCCGTGCAGTCAACTAACCCAAAGGCCACCCAGCAGCCTGAAGGGAAGAAAAAACAACGAAAGAAGGGTAAGGGGGAAAAAAAACCCACTGATAATGTTGGCGAGGACACCACAGCAAAGCGGAAGGCGAGGTATCCATGCAACTTATGTGAGGAAGACCACTCGACCCATCTTTGTCCTCGACTTGCAGAGGCCCAAAAGTTTGTCACACAGCAACAGCAAGTAGTGTTGACTAATCCCTTTCAACATGGGAAAAATTTAACTCAAGCCTCTACAAGTGCCGAAGGGGGCAGCCAAGAAACCTTCCCTCCTCCAAACAATCCCTCATCCACGAATGTATATATGGTTAGGGGTGATTCTTTCATAACGACTAGAGCGCACGACTATAGTAAACCAAGTGCCTCTGAGAAGGGTAAAGAAGACAAACTCCCATCTCTCCCTCTATAGATCGAGAAGACGTTGGGAGAAACAATGACACGCATTCCAAAGGGTGCATTTAAGAAAGCTTCTCACAACCCAAACGCAAGGGCCGCCCAAAATTACTTTGTGGTGGAGGATTAATCACAAACCCCTTGTGTGATGTCTGCTTTGGAAGTCCTTCAAAGCTGCCCTGCTCAGAGGAAAGCCTTGTTAACTGCTTTAGGCTCTACTAAGACTTGTAACCCGGGTACCATCATGTTAGATACAACTGACTTGAAACCTCGTCTGCCTTACCACATAGCATTTCAGATAGTAGTGGCTCATCCCACAAAAACATTTACATGCAATATCTTTTGCACGGTGGTCGACGAGGGCGCCTCGACATGCATTATGTCATTAGCATGTTGGAAGGCCATTGGTCAGCCCGCTTTGTCTCCATCACCTACTCTCCTCACTGCTTTCGACGATCATTCTTTCTGACCACATGGCATCATTCCTTCTTTCCCTGTGCAGTTAGGAGAGAAGACTGTGTGTGTCAAAGTAGAGGTAGTCGATGCTCCCCTCAACTATAATCTCTTGTTAGGACAGAGTTGGACTTATGCTATGCAAGTTGTGGTTGCTACAGTTTTTCGAGTCTTTTTGTTTCCACATGAGGGTCGGATAGTGACCATCGATCAATTGTCCTTCTCTAGACCTGAACCAGCTTTGGGGGCATCCATGGTTCGCATGATTGATAATCCTCAACCCGGTGTCGTTAACGTAGGAGTTGGTTTGTGCCCGTCCTTGATGGGTACCTTCGATTGCCCACCTCCTCATGACGATGTCAAGTTTATATCTAACCACCACAAGGTTGAGAGTTTTCAAGTTTCCTCGTTCCATACGACTTACTTTGAGGATCCTTGGAATCTTCCTTCCCCATCAGCCACGATGGATGAGACAGGGCACCCCAACATGTCCATGCCCTTGTTGGCCGCTGAAGTAGCGTACTCTTTCGTCTAGCAAGCTTCAGCTAACTCTCATCCGACTCCCGCACAAGAGTTAGATCCACTTCTAGAGCCTATTTGGGCTCAGGGTTCTCTTGCTACCATCGATTCATTAGACTTAGTCTTGCCTTCTAACGAAGCAGTAATCGAAGCAAGGACTAGTCCAGACAAACCTTGGGAATATCTTCATCACAGATCATATTTCCTCCCAGAGTTAAGCCGAATCGAGGCAGGATAATTCACTATTACCATGACGGGAGATCAGCCATGTCCTATTAATCTCTTAGCTACTAAGGAAATTTATGCTGATGGGAATATGGCGACTATCGCTGAAAATATACCTATCAACATCTCCCGAAACCCTGGCGTCGTGGAGAATGTCTTCGTCGGGGCGGATTGCTCCCCCAAAGAGATTCAAATTTATACGGATCTTTTCAAAGAATTTCGTGATGTTTTTGCCCAGTCTTATGAGGAAATGCCAGGTATCGATCTGAAAATAGTTGAACATGAAATCACAATGTATCCTGATGCCAAGCCTGTTTGACAAAAACTTCGTCCAATCAAGCCTAAGAAAGAAGCATCTATTAAGCTTGAGGTTGAGAAATTTCTCAAGGCAGGTTTCATTTATCCTATTCATTTGACTCAATGGGTGTCAAACCCCGTGTCGGTCAATAAAAAACAAGGCATGATTCATGTATGTACCGATTTCCATGATTTGAACAAGGCATGTCCAAAAGATAATTTTCCAACCCCATTCATTGACCAGATCATTGATGAATGTGTCAGTTGTGAATCCTTTTCGTTCATGGATGGTTTTTCAGGATATAATCAAATCCAAATCAAACTTGAAGACCAACACAAAATGACATTAATTTGTCCGTGGGGTACATTCGCCTATCGTAAGATGCCTTTTGGCCTCAAAAATGTTGGAGCCACTTTCCAGCGGGCCATGTCTTTTGCGTTTCACGACCTCAAACATATAGTCGAGGCCTATCTAGATGATTTAGCATCACGCTCTCGCAAGCGAAAGGATCATCCTACGCACCTCAGACTAATCTTTGAATGTTGTTGCTACTTCAGGATTCGCTTGAATCCCAACAAATGTAGCTTTTGTGTCACGTTAGGACGTTTGTTAGGTTTCATCATCTCAACAACATGGATCATGGTCGATCCTCTTAAGGTGGAGGCAATAATCTATTTGCCCCCCCCATGCACAATCTTACAAATTCAAAGTCTTCAAGGCAAGGTGAACTTCTTATGACGCGTCATCGCCAACTATGCCGAAATCACCAAGGGCTTTATGCGTTTACTAAAGAAAGATGTTCCCTTTTTCTGGGATGAAGCCACTCAACGCTCTTTCAACGCATTAAAACACGCCCTCACAACCGCACCTCTGCTACGACCACCTAATTATAACAAAGATTTCTTATTATATCTGGTTTCCGCAGAGTCAACCATAGGCATGGTTTTAGTTCAGGAAGATGATTCATTTTCAGAATACGTGATCTATTACCTGAGCCGAGGCCTCGTAGGACCAGAACTTAATTATTCCCATCTCGAAAAACTTGCATTGGCAGCAGTTCATGTTGTTCAACGGTTCCGTCACTATGTTCTGTTTCGCAAGACCACCATCGTTGTTGTCGTGAATCCATTCCAGTACATGTTGACACGATGAGTTATAGGTGGAAAAATCAGTAGATGGATGGTCATCCTCCAAGAATTTGACTTAGACTTCGTTTCAGTAAAGTCCAAGAAGTCATTGGTCTTCACAGAACTTATTTCGGAGCTTCCGATTGAGTCAGGTGACGTTGTGCTTGAGGAATCGCCTATCCGGGGGGATATGTTTTTGATTGAATCTTCAAACCCATGGTACGGAGATATACTGATCTATCTCCAGACTTTGAAGTGCCCCACCTCTGCTTCTCGTGACGAGCATCGGTGGATACGCCATCAGGCTAAGAATTATCTCATACTCGATGATACATTGTATCGGAGAGGTGTAGACTGCATCTTGCGTCGATGTCTCACTCATGAGGAGGCCGTCATAGTGCTTAACGATTGTCATATAGGAGCTTGTGGCGGTCATTTATCTGGGTTGGCAACAACCCAAAATATTTTACGAGCAAGTTACTTCTGGCCCACACTTATCAAAGATTGTATCGAGTCGGTCAAGAAGTGCCATCCATGCCAAATCTTCTCTTGGAAGATGAGGGCACATCCAGCTCCCATGTTTCATATCATCACAGTTGGTCCCTTCACTAAGTGGGGGATTGATTACACTACATGCAACCCCCCATCAGCAAGGGGGCACCGCTATATCATCGTAGTTGTTGACTACTTCACTAAGTGGGTCAAGGCTATGCCGACGTTTAAAGATGATGGAGAGACTACAACTCTCTTCTTATTCAACCAGATTATAGCACAGTTCGGCGTCCTGAGAGAGATTGCCACTGACCATGGTAGTCACTTTCAGAACCAAATGATGTCCGAATTAACATCAAATCTTGGGTTACGGCAGGAACATTCATCACCTTACTACCCCCAAGCCAATGGGCAGGTGGAAGCTATAAACAAAACTCTTAAGACTATTCTACAACGAACTATCAACTCAGCCAAGTCAAATTGGCATTTGATGTTATACTCGGCCTTATAGGCTTACCGAACATATGTCAAGACTGCAACCAGTTTCTCACCTTTTCAACTCGTTTACGGGCTGGAGGCAGTCTTTCCCATTGAATGTCAAATCCCATCTCTGAAATTGGCAGTACAGTTATTTCCAGATACTTCTCCACTTGAAGAGCGGTTAGTACACCTTGAGAACCTTGATGAGCAGCGTCAAGATGTGACCTTGGCCAACAAGGCTCATAAATGTAAGGTCAAGTGTCAATATGATAGGTCCGTTCATCCTCGGATTTTTTCTGAAGGTGACCTTGTCCTGGTCTATGACCAAGACAAGGACCCCCTGGGAGTAGGAAAGTTTAAACCCATGTGGTTCGGACCCTTCATTATAAAAGAGGTTTTAAAAAAGGGCACTTATCGTTTGGTTGATTTTGAAGGGAATGCTTTGGTGGAGCCTAGAAATGGGCTCTACCTCAATAAGTATTACTCATAGACAGGTCGTTGTGGGTAACTTTTTGTAACATATGTATAGTCTTTGTACTATTTCTTTTTTACGTTTCTTTTAAAAGTGTTATGGACGTTTCATTGATGTTATCTTTCGTCAATATGGCAGATGTCAAGTGAGTCCGAGGATTTCGTTGGGTATGCAGACGGTGCTAGTCGACACACGCGGAGGCTTGCCTCCGCAGCCTGGGTAATCTTTACACCACAGGGTCAGTTGTTATCTTCCGGAGGTATATGCTTAGGTGACACCACAAATAATGTTGTCGAGTATAGTGCAGTTATTGAATTGCTTCATGACGCATTGTCATTGGGTATTTCTCATCTCCGGGTCTATCTAGACGCTCAACTGGTTGTGTCGCAGCTAAACAGAATATACCGGGTTCATGATCCAACTTTACACCGACAATTCCTTAGGGTACGTCTCTTAGAACGCAACTTTGATTATATTACATATTTTCATGTTCCTAGGAGATTGAACCAAATTACAGACACTCTAGATAATCACATTTTAGATTGGCATCCCTCCCACATATAAAAAAAATCATGGACATAAACATGTAAATACATTTTTGCACACATAATCCATAAGACACAAAAAAGATAAAAACCATATATAAACATCATAAAATCCTCAGAGTACATAGATGGACGCAAGCGCCTAAAAAATGGGAATAGTAACGAGACACCGGGCTTATGCCCTCAAAAAATATATACAAGTAGGTGCTCGTGGCACATAAAAAGTCTCAAGTCTGTTCAGGGCCTATGGGCCCTATTATAATCATCTACTGCATGGGCCAAATGCCTAAACAAACGGACCCATGTTCGAGGTGCCCCCACAACATGAGGCTGCATGGATGGTGGAAGGTCCTCTATCTCTGCCATTGGGACCGTGCGAGTGAGTGCAGTAAAATTCCGCTCAATTTGCCTAAGGACCCTCTCGGCCTCTTCTGTTGGGAAGTTCCCTGCTACTGTTGCTCCCCCAGCGGAAATAGCTGTGGCTTCCGGCCATGGGCAATGCCTATTTCGTGCATAGTCGACAGGTCGCACAGGTCCCACATATGCATGCAATAAACGTTCACCCATCAAATACTCTGGCATACAAAATATGATATATATAAAAAAGACATAAAAATTACATATGAAAACAAAAAAAAACTACAAAGGAGGAGACTTACCCATCTCCCCTCGCTCCTCACCAGGAGGCACGGGTATCTCTGGATCTCTAGAGAAGTTTATCCCTGCATACGGGTAGTCCTCGATAGTCGGGATTTGTCGTGACAGCCAAGAAAAAAAAACGTCGTCGAAGGCCTCATTGGTCCTTCCATCACCCTGTCACGGCAGTAGCACTGCCCATCTGCACACTGCATTGAAAGAGGCCAGATGTCCTCGTACTACAACTCGAGGACTGAAACACGGAACTCTCTCGAAAAAGAATGAACACAAGATAGTCCCGAACCTGAAGTTCCTCTGTGTTCGTTGTCGGGAATCTGTCAATTGCCTCTCCATACACTCCAGCAGTGTGGTACTCCTATCAAAAATGTGTGCATTCATGCACTGAATAGCACAATTCATATGTGCGTGTGAAGCCTGATGCACGGCTGCTAAGCCGGTAATCTGCCCAATAAGCAACAAGATAGTCTGTAGTGCCAAGTTGGTAATCTTGCTAATCGGCACCTGGGAACCTGATCTGAAAATAGAAGGCTAACTTGTTATGCTATGCAAGCACCCTCTAACTCATTAAAATAAACCTTAACAGGACCTTGCTTCATGTGTTAAAATAGGCAAGATAGTTTATGTGTTAAGTTCTTGCTTGTTCTTGTCAATGAACATGTGTGATAAAATGTGTTTTTAACAGTTTAATTAACTGTTATAATCCAATGTACAACAATATAAAATGCAGCAAATAACACATCAAAATCACAGCAATACCAAGATGATAAAGGAGTTCACCCCTCTCTGGGCTACGTCTCCTTGAGCCTCCTTCAATGGACTTAACTCTCTGGGATTAGTTGTCAAATGTTCTTTTACAAGCTGCTGCTCAACTCCAATGGTTTTACATACTGTACCATTGGGTTCAGAATACACAAAAACCCCAAAATTGACTGTTACAACTCTGGAAATGGACAATGGCTCATCCAACAATGACCTCTTCTACATGTGACCTCCAAGCTTCCCAAAATGAGCTTGAATGAGGCAAAAATACCTGTAGAAGTCCTCCAATGGATCTGAAACCTATCCCAATGTGTTCAGAGCATAATAAACAGTCAGAAATGACTATTCAGTCTCAACAAATAGACATGGGCTCATCTGAGCAATGCCTCAAACAATTAGGGCTTTAAGGCTCCTGAAGCTTCCTCAAACTTCAAATGTGAAAAACCTGCAAAAGGGCTCTTCAAATGCCTGTGAAAATGGTTCCAATGGACTCAGGACGTCCAAAAACCCCTAGCTGGGCTTTTACAGCTCCTCATTTGGCCAAACATTGAAGAAGTTATGCTTCTGCCATTTTTCTCCTTCAAGCCTGTTGTAACCTGTTCGCCATTCTGCACCTGTGCCCGACTGAACCTAGCTTCTGAGCGTTTTCGGTGCCTAAACTCAGCACCCACACACGTCTTGCAAAATGCGTCAATTTGTCGAACGGTTAACGAGAATCAAGCCCCCCGAGTCGAAGGTGTTGGGCACATGGGGGACCATATGTCCACGTCCCACGCAATAAAAGGCTAACTGCTCTGTTGTTAAATGTGGGCTTGACACGTCGGGTGTACGGTGGCATAACCGTTTGAAAACCCAACACAAATCCAAAATGCGTGCCCACTGGTCACATGTGTACAAGCATGGAAACGTGGTTTACAAACTTGCGCGCTCATTTTATGTAAATGGAACCACGGGTATCCCTTTTGGAACCCTGCGCAAATGCACCAAACCCCGCGCGCCATTTTAAATAATGGTTATAACATATTTTGCAACCGCGCCATGTGAACGGGTTATAAAACCGTGTGCATATAATAACACAACCCCGCGCGGTTAAACATGGTATTGGTCACATGTAACATAGACCACGGTTTAATATTAAACCATGCGCGCATAGTATTACCACCCACACCATGTAATACAAACTTTGGTTTTTAAAACACACCATACAATGTAATAAAATGCGCGCGCATAACTGTCAGCCATAACACGGTCACATATCAACACATATGTCCACGGGTCGGGGCTATGCCCCGGCCCGCCCCCCTTGCAAAATAATACAACGACCAACTTTAAATGCAAGCGCAATGAAACATGTAACAAAGTACATTGGCGGGAACATTGGATAGCATAGTTTGTTGAAGGCGTTGCATAGTGGGAGGTCCGGGGGTCGAACCCTGCAGCCTCCATACTTTTCTATTCAACCACGTGAACA
Source organism: Picea engelmannii (assembly GCA_009831015.1). Lineage (NCBI taxonomy): Eukaryota > Viridiplantae > Streptophyta > Pinopsida > Pinales > Pinaceae > Picea > Picea engelmannii. Next base: position 238,636 of record ML803578.1, on the reverse strand, counting down.
AAATTGAGGGGGACACATGGTGCCCTCCGATTGGGCCACGTGTCTCCTTATAATTCGATTTGAAAACGGACACGTGTCAACATCTCACTCGTCCACGTAAACCAATGAAAATGTGCCATCGAACAACCAACCATTATGTGCCACATCATCAAACTGCCAACTCAGCTGCCACGTCATCAGGCCACGCAGGATGCTGACGTCAGCATGTGCCACGTGTCACCCATCCAGTGGTGACACGTGTCACTTCAAAATTGGTCAAACGTATGTTGAAAAGCCCATAAATGCATGACACGTGTCACGCCCAGGAATCGCCATGTGTCTTGTATGGACTGACACGTGTCACAGTACGGACCTGCCACATGGTCGTACGGACTGTACGGACAGGTACAGTCAACATCATTTTTTTTTTACCTGTTTGGCTCGGCGAACAGACCTCGATAACTTCTCCATACGGACTCCGTTTGCGAAAATAAATATACCGCCGGAATCAGGAGAACGAGACGGACGCAATGGCACCATTTTCGTCACATTCCGAGCACTTTGAAAATTGAGCAAATTTTAGACCCCTGGTCTAGATTCTGATCAGAACCTCTACGATCGGTCCCTGCCTCACAGTACTCAGCTACCAACTCCGAGATCTTGCTCAGCCCCGCAGGAAAAGTTTGGAAATTGACTAGTTCCCCTCTCCTTGAGAGGCCAGTCAGAAAGTAAATGTCCTCGGTGGTGGGCACCAAGGATTGCCCCTCTAGCATGAACGCCTCTGCATCAGGGTGCCAGTAATCAATCAAGGCATCTAGTAGCCTTGGTTGCGCATGCATAAACGGACATAAAAATAATTTGAGCAAACCACACTACATCAGCACAGCCACAACATTCGAATTTGCCGCAACCAACTCATCGATTGCCTCATGCTCCCTTTCCCTCCACTGGACATACATCCTGCCAACACAACAAGGTAAAGGAGGGTCAATACTTCTTTTCATTGGCTTTTCCATCAATAGGGGGGGGTACACGCAGTCTGTCAAGGTGATAGTCACGTGTACACGTGTACAGGCTTTGATCTGCACGCGTGTACACGCGGGCTATCTCTGGACAGCCCGCGTGTACCTAGGGACGACCTTTTTGAGGTCGACGCCCACCCAAAAAATAACTTAAATGCTTAAATTGAAGTATTGAAGTATTGAATAGCTAGATAAGGGAGTTTGTACTTACTTGGTCCAATCAGAAGTCCGTTTCGTCCACTGTAGCTCCCAGAATCACGATCTTTGGCAAAGGGGGTCTTTTGGCTCCAGAGTCAATTTCCAAATCAGCAATGGTGATAATGAGCTACCAACTTCTATTTATAGACTTTTTGGCCTCTTTTTGTCACCTTTTTGGCCCCCCTTATCAGTTTTTTT
>ML803578.1:211639-225162 GCA_009831015.1 Picea engelmannii | reverse complement strand
AAAACTTGAAAGAAATGGTGAAAGAATCCCAAGCTAACCCACTCAAAAGGTGATGTGGATTGCCCAAATGGAATGGTGCTAGTATGCTCTTGATGAGAAAAGAGGTTTCCCCAAGAGAATAGCAGCAACATAACCTTGCAAATAAATTCCTTGAAAATATAGTGCACCCATGGCCTCCTTTTATAACATATCTTTGAGGCATTATGCAACCAGTTCTTAGTGTGAACAAGGGGCCCTTTAGGGCACCCTTAGGTCTTTGACCAGCCCCCCACTTGGATTCAGCTTGGATTTGAGGATCAAATTGACTTGGGAGTTGAACCAAAAGTGGGTGAGGGGTCGACAAGAACCATAAATGTGTCGTTCATGGAAGTGTGGGGCTTTTACTGTAAACAGTCGTGCATGTGCGCAGGTTTTCCTATATAAAGTAGCGCATCTAGAGCATGTGTGCGGGTTTTCCTGTATAAAGTAGCGCATCTCGGGCATGTGTGCGTGATTCCTTTAGTGAATTTGGGCACTTCAATTTTTTGACCCAATTGTATAGTTTTTGCCTCTTGGACATGCATTTCTGAAGCCATGGGTGAACTAATAGGTGTTTGGAGATGCTGGATTCCTATAACCATTTGCGGATGAAATTTCAATGATAATAGTGCTCATTTTTGTTGATTATTTCTCACGCTTCACTTGTATTTTCTTTCTTAGGCAAAAATCAAAGGTCTGTCAACACCTCAAAGATTTCAAAGCCCTTGTTGAGACACAGTCAGGAAAGAAAATAAAAATACTTCAAACTGATAATAGGGGAGAGTATGTCAACCATGATATCCATAATCTTTGTCATGAGGTAGGGATTCCATTGCAGCACATAGTTCCCTATACTCCACAAAAAAATGGAGTTGTTGAGCGGAAAAATAGATCTCTAAAAGAGATGTCATCTTGCATGCTACATGAAAAGTCGCTTCCATAGAGATTATGGGCTGAAACACTTAAGTTTGCAACCCACATCCAAAATATATCTCCCCATATATATTTCAAGGCTAAGACACCCCACGAGGCTTGGATCGGCTTCAAACTGGAAGTGACCCACTTTTGTATTTTCAGTTCAGGTGCATGGCCCCAGATTCCCTCTGAAAAGAGGAAGGAACTTGATCCATAGAGAAAAGAGTGTATCTTTGTTGGATACCCAGGTGATGTGAAGCGATACAAACTTATTTATATTTACTAGGATCAACTCATCATTGAGAGAAGTGTCCAATTCGAGGAAAGTCTCTCGCATGTACCTCAACAATCGTATGCAGACACCTTTTTTCTTCTACCTGTCAGAGATGATGAGCATGCACATGTTGACTCTTCTTCAGATGAGAGTTATGAATAAGAGGATTCATATGATCAAGATACAGATTCAGTATAGTCATATGTAGAGTCATTGCATGTAGATGCAGATGTAGATCCAGAGCTAAGGCCCAAGTGGGCTCATATTACTCTTCAGGATGCAGAGGATCTTGTTGGGGATCCAACTGATACTAGGAGGAATCTATATTATTTCGAGGAGACTCATCTTGCACTCACTACCACTAAACCATTGCCACACAGACATATTTTCTTGGTTCAATCTTCAGATCCACTATCTTATGGTGAGGCTGCTGGAAATTCCTTTTGGGAATCCACCATGCAAGAGGAGTAAAACTGCCTCCTTGAGACCCAGAATTGGGATCCGGTTCCTCTTCCTTTTGGAAGGAAACTTGTGTGGTGTAAATGGGTGATCCAAAAAGGATCCAAAGAAGTCTAAGGATAACTTAGAATTCACAGAACCACCTCAAGAAGTTGAGAATGGCATCAACAGACAGAGAAAGGGAAAAAATTCAAAGTCCTCAAAACTCGGTGAAATTGGTATGATCGCAAAGAGCGCGTCACAATATTTCCAACGATGTAAATGACTCATCAAACAGAGTTATGAATCAAAATATATTCACGGTCAAAGTTTTGGTCAACCTAGCCCAGTCAACAGGGATGAATCAACATCAGTACGGATGATGTTAGTGTCTATATAGGGTACGTGGCACATGCAGAAGGTGATAATGTCATGATGACATCAACATGACATCATCATCATGATGTGGCAACACCAGAGGATGGCACGTGTCACTCATTTTTGGCCTTTTCTGGTCAATCGGTGGACCAATAGAAAAGCACCATGTGGTAGTATGTACAACCATGTGGAATCTGTATAGCCACCCAACAGGTGACATGGCAAGATGACTAGACTGAAGTGATGTGACAGTGACTGTGCACATAGGTGACGTGGTAAAATGAATGGTTGCTACATGGTAGTGAGGAAATGCACAAGGACGCCCAACATTCCAATGCTCAAAAGAAAGGTGGGGTTTGCTAGTGCCAACCCCAATTTTCCATACTTATTTCCATCACCAAAGTTAGTAGGGAATCCCATGGGTTTTAAACTATATCTATCTATCTATCTATATATATATATATATATATATATATATATATATATATTAACCAACGGTGTATTAAAATGGGAGGTCCATGGGTTTGACCTCGGGACCTCCCCCAACAACACGCCTTAATACACATCCTCAAACCAAAAGGCCAAACAACCCCATTGCTAACTCCGCCCAAATTTTTTATTTAAAAAATGGATTTTCACCAGGCACGGGGGGGAGGAGGGCACGCGACAAGTCATACCAGGGCACATAAAATGATGCAGGAGTACAATCATTAATTCAGATTATAGGCACGCAACCCAAGATGAAATTTCTCATGGGCATGAAAGTGCCAGACTCATATCGAGGTGTGGAGACAGTCTTTTTTGGGTAATTCGATGCCACAAATTCAATGGTGTTGTTTGTTTTCTAATCTAAGCAAATATTATGCAGCTTACATCCATAATGAGGTATACTTATGTATTTTTCCAAATTCTTTTGCTGAGTTAATAAAATACCTACTTGCTATAGTGGGAAAACCCCCTTATGGACTACACTAGGGTTCAATTGTGCAAGCAGTGCTAACCGTATAAAGTATCCTACTTTTAACAACTATCCCGACAATACCCCACATTCATGCATAAAATACGAAGTATAAGGATACGATAGTCTTACCTTAAACTCTGCGTGTGGTGTCGATCCTATTGCGTTCAGTCGCTTCTTGACTGCAAGTCTCCTCCCAAGGCTGACCTGCATTCACCAAAAGACAAACAAGAAAATAAGAACATGCATATTATATATGAATTAGTGGGTTAGATGTCATAAGAAAATTTAAATCAAACATGAAAATTGAACACATCATACGACGATACGAAAAAAGTACTTCTTTATATTAATCTCACAAAGTCACTTACAAAATGATATCAACAACTGTTCATTGAACCCATTCATGGGCTTCTCTTCACCAAGCACCAACTACTTCCACGTATCCTTCTTCTCTCACACTTCTCTCTAGAGAATGGGCATATGCTTATGAATAAGGAAAAAGGCAAGAATAGGGAATTTTGTCTTAAAACTCACAATGTGGCTACAAATTCTTAGGGCAAGGGGGGAAAGTGAAATGGGCAAATTTCACTATAGCTATGTTTCTCCTTGGAATGATACCCCAACACCTCCTTTTATATGACAAAAGGATGGTTATTACATTGGGTGACAGGATATAGGCAGTGGATTAGTTGGGAAACTACCCAATAGCCCATAATCTCAACGAATCCCTTGCAAATTTTTATTTTTTGCAACTTTCGTGGGTATACGCAGGTTGTAATGGTGTAGCTAGCATACGTACATGGGAAGTAGTGGTGCAGGGCACGTACATCTTCCAAAATAGTGTTTTTAAGAAGAGTTGTTCAGTGTTGTCTTGGAAAAAATAATAAGTAAGATGGTCTGATGCCAGGTATGCATGTATGGTGCAATTTAGGTGTATAACAGATGCCCCCTAATGTGTGAGGTCTAAATATCATCTGATGGACAAAATACATTACAAATATTTACCAATGTACGAAGCGAGTGAGCCCGAGACCAGTGTTTGGGAGGTACCATCTGCAAAATAACAATTGTCTCACTAAGGTGGGCATACCCATGCTCGGGATGAAATAAATCATGGCTTCCAATCAAATACACTGCAGATCCATGTAATATAACTATATAAAGTGTAGCCACGAGAAATACACAGGGGATCTACATCTCAAAATCAAATATATACTTCTATAGTATCCATATTCAAGAAGCCAATGATGCCTGATGGTTGGAGATGAGGCCTTCAAAGCTCGAGCAACAACTTCAAGATCTTCAAAACTTGGGTAGGAGTGTAATGTGAGTGTACGAATCCACTACCCATAGGTCTTCAATGGCTCGTCGGGGAACAGACAAGAGGATATCGGTGATCAGGAAAAGAACTCCATTGATTTCAAGAAAATATTTGATTGGACTTTCGGGATGGCCGGGTATGAGGGAAAGAGACAAACTGTAGAGAGGCCGACTCAAGTTGGGTAAAAATTCCCTTGGACAATAGCATGACTGATGATTAGACTCAGGCAGCAAGACATTGACATAAGTTCATGATGCAGGAGGAAACACAAACTCTCCATATGTTTGGAAGGATAACCAAATATAGAAGGACACATCTCTATGTTACGAGAACAAATTTCTAAGGTCATATTAAATCCCAAATCTTGATGAACAAATAGAAGGATGTGCTTTGTCCAAGGGCGACTCATTGTGCTGCCATAAAGAGAAAATACTTTTCCCATCCTCTTTTTGGGGTATATTTGATTTTTTTTTGTCTTTTTCAATATTTTGGAGAGCTTGAAAAAAAATTAAAGAATGCTACGTTACAAAGGATGAACGAGTGTTGAAATCATACTAGTTCCAAGTGCAAGGAACACACTAATTCTCATAGCAAGGAGAAATGTGAAAAAAAGGACACTCGGGAAAATTCCTCCATGGGTCAAGGTGTCAGATCGTAGAGGCAAAGTGCTACAAGGCTTGCATATAAGGCATGTTTCAAAGGTTCAGTTGAGACCAACATGGATCCAACATTAGGCCAAATATGCATAGATTCAGATGTGATTAATAAGACACAATGATAATGTCCTTCAATGTAATTTTAAACGAGCCCATAGAAGTTAAGCTCAGTGGTTTTTCACTTTTACAAAGTCTGAAAAAACATAAAAGAAGACTCCACTGTGGTACCATTTTTGAAGATAGTCTAGTGGGCTCAAAAAAGGGATAAACTAGCACCAAAAATATGTCTATTCAAATGAGTGTGACAAAGACAATATCACTCAACAATCTTTTCAATTTTAAGGAGTTTGAAAAGAGCTTAACTATGGACTTGCTGCCTTTTTCTAGATTTAGTCTCCTTAGCCCGAAAAAGGTGAAATTTATTGAGGAGAACTCTCCCAACGAGACGAATCTCCTGAAGTGTACCTTTTTCCTACTTAATCTACAAGCCAAAAAAATGGGTAAACTCATGCCAGTAGATGTTTTTTATGAACCAGTTAATGAGTGTGAAAGAACAAGGTCACTCGATGATCTTTTAAATTTTAAGGAGTCTGAAAAGAGCTTAACTATGGACTCCATAGGGAATGTTCTTCTGGACCAATTTAACGCGTGTGAAGGAACAAGGTCACCCGACTATCTTTTTAATTTTAGGGACTTTGAAATGAGATTAACTATGGACTTCGTGGGGGTTCCTTTTTCGTAAATTTAGTCCCTCAGGCCCGAAAAACGGTTAAACTTATACCTGAGAATACTCTTCTAGCAAACCAAAGTTCTTATATTATACCTTTGTTCGTACAATTGACCATCCAGACCAAAAAAGGGGTAAACTACTGTCGGACAAACGTTCCTTCAAATTTTAATTTGGTGAGCGTGAAGGACAACAAGATCGCGCGACAATATTTTCATGTTTAGAGAGTCTAAAAAGGGCTTAAAGAAGACTCCAGGGGGCTACGACTCATGTATGAAACTGTTTCAAGTAGATTCCACTACTAGGCTCAGACCAAAAGTCTATTCAATAGTCAACTTGGAAAGTATCCCAAAAGGGAGGAAAACACTAACCACAGTGTAAGTCCTCCCATGGTATAGAAACCGTAGTCATGGCTTCAAGGATAGCCTCATCTGAAGGCAATTAAAGATTCGAGAAATCATGAAAATGGGGGTCGACAGTACCAAAGGGTGAAGTAAACTGACCATATTCCATATGATGATGGAGGCTCTGGCCAAGACTAGAAGAGTCTATCAACGAAGAATCACAAGCACGAGGGCTTGAGGATTTACAAACAAAGAGATCAGACTCGGAAGGAGACTCAAGATCACTTGGACCTAGAGGGGGAAGCAAGGGATCCCATGTCCCCATTGGATAAACCAATGGATCAATTGTTGAGACCAAGTCTCGAGAAGGAAAACATGATTGCACAGGTTCCTGCTCAAAATCAATTGAACACTTAGGATAAGACGCAACATAATTAACTCGTGGCGGGGTAGAGTCTACGCGAACACTAGGAACATATAAATGGGAAGCCTAAAATAACGTCGAATTAGGATGGTGATTATCATATGCCAGCTGGTCGATAGTGACAATGATTCCATTGTGAGGGAAATGCATCACCTAGAAGAGCATAGACACCACAATGTTCATAGCATACACATAGTCATGCTCGAGAAGCATATTAAAATCTAACGGGCCTTGCACTACTATAACATCGACGAGGACAATCTTCCCACCTAATGAGATAGGAAATTGAAGAAGAATCCCCAAATATTCATTAGGACGTCTGTCAAAATCCAACAGCTCATGCGAAGCAGATACAAGATCGGGAGATCCCAAGACTTTCCAAACCAAGGAGGATAAAATACTTGCAGAGGCTCCTTCATCCACAATACATCGATAAATATTTGTTGAATTAATTTCAACCCTTATTTGAAAGGGTGCAAAAGAAGGAAGACGAAGCTCAACAAGGTCATTCCAATCAAAGGAAACCATCCTAGGGCTTGGAGGGTGTGTGCTTGAAGCGAGAGGATTGCCCCCTTGTTCTGAAAGTACTGAACTGGAAATGCTAAAAACATAGTTGGTAGATGCATCACTCCCCAAGAGAAGAGTGGGATCAATCGAAGATGGCATCAGCGTGAACACTTTGGTAGAATTGACACTCTTCAATAGAAGAGTGGGATCAACCAAAGACTATGTCGGCGTGACCACTTTCTCAACCAATGGTTGCATAGGCTGCAAGACTACATGGTCTAAAGGAACCTCACCCACAAAAGAGGAGTGGGATCAACCGATGAATGCATCGACATGACCACTTTCTCAACCAATGGATAAATAGGTTGAGAGACTACATGGTCTAAAGGCACCTCACCCCCCAAAAGAGGAGTGGGATTAGCCGATGACTACATCGGCATGACCACTTTCTCAACCAATGGCTGAATAGGATGAGAGAATACATGGTCTAAAGCCACCTCACCCTCCAAAAGAGGAGTGGGATTAGCAGATGACTGCATCGACATGACCACTTTCTCAACCAATGGCTGAATAGGCTAAGAGACTACATGGTCTAAAGGCACCTCACCCCCCAAAAGAGGAGTGGGATCAGCTGATGACTGCGTCAACATGACCATTTTCTCAACCAATGGTTGAATATGCTGAGAGACTACATGGTCTAAAGGTACCTCACCCCCAAAAAGAGGAGTGGGATCAACCGATGACTGCATTGGCATGACCACTTTCTCAACCATTGGTTGAATAGGCTGCGAGACTACATGGTCTAAAGGCACCTCACCACCTGTTGGAGCCGCCCTTGTTTTTTCACCTCGCGCAATTTTCGGCGTTTGATACTTGACGTTTAAAGTTGTTCTTCTTTTCCTTCCGAAATCATCAGACTCTTAAATCTCGTTATCTAAATAGCAAGGCTTTCTCACTATCAAAAGAAAATATCCATTCTTCGCTAGTATGTTTACCTTTTTGTTTTATTTTTGGAATGTCGCAACTCGGCACATCGTCGCTCGGCACTTTCTTCATAAAGTTAAGGTGTCCAAAACTCTGATTCGTGAAGTTGCTACATAATTATAGCGAAATTAATTAATCGCCTAATCTAAGATTTACTTCTCCTAATTCGACCCTTAATTGTCACCGCATCGCGATATCGCGACTCGGCATATCATTCTCCAGAAAGTTTGTCTTCCAATTCCCGAATCACGATATCGCGATTAAGTTAATCATGTCATTAAAGATCCGCCACTTCGCGATTATCGTTTATTAACGCTAAAATCGGAACTCGCAGTCTCACGAGTTGTAAAGTCAAAACGTCATAAGGAAATCTACGAGGTGGCGAAAAGCGAGGAAATCTTTAAGTTGTTAAGATTTGAAATTTTGGAAAAATGAAATTAAGCGAGGTACGCTCCGTGCATCGAGGTTGGCACACTTCACGAGGGATTTACTTGCTCTCCATGACCCGATTGTCTGTCAAAGCCGTCGAACATTGATGGCATTAATACAATATTTAGGGTAGATCCACGAACAAGTAAGATCAGATTCATACAATAAATTTGGCTTTATTTTGCGATTTGACAGAATTGTTCGAAAGCTGCAGGGTTTTCAAATATAAACGAAATGTTTCATTCTGTTTTGAATATTTTTCATATGCGTACAGAGCTCGCCTTTCTTCGAAGATACTCACTTCCACATGTATACACAGGTCTACTGCAGAAGAGCAAAACAGCAAGCTTCAGCTATGGCACCAAGGAGAGCAGCAAAAGCAAACGTCGAGGTTGCGGCACAAGGTCCGGATAACATCTCAGATACTTCGCCTCGGACGAGTGGCTCAGTATCCACCTGGTCGTCTATTTGAAAAATTCTAAAAGCTGGGATGGCGAACTGTTCAGATTCTGATGGCGATAACCTCGATGTTGTGAAGGACGACATGAACACTAAGTACAAGACAATTGTTCAGTCGGGAATGCACCTAGTTGCAACCAGACCTCGGTTGCTTCCATATTACGATATGGTCCGATGGGCATTGGATCACGTCGACCTATCTTCCAGGACTATCTTAAATGACCGACAGGCCTTGATCGGGACTTTTAGGCCGGAGCATATCCAGTCTATGTATAAGCTCCCAGCAACTCCTGAATACACATATGGCAAAGAATTCCTGGAAGAATTCAAAAACAAAGAATGCCTAGAATTTGACAGAACCATGCCACGCTTGATAAAAGATTGGGTATCGCGTTCCTCGACATTCAGAGTGAACGACAAGGATGTGTATTCGATCTCTTCTTTGGAGCCAAATTTTATGTATGTGGCGATGATGACCTGTTGACTTTTCGGATGGGAGGATACCGCACATTTTTACGTTCAGTGGGTACCTCTCATCTTTCGGGTGGCAGAAGGTTCCTCATTCAATTGGGCGAAAATGCTCTCTGATAGTTTGTTCAACAGGATCACAGAGTACCAGGAGAAAAAAGCAGCCGGGAAACCATCCGGATTCTACATGTCTGCGTACATCATGGACGCAATATGCTCCCTGACGCCTTTCCCTTTAATGAACTGGGCTTGGAGTCCAACCCATGAGAAAATTGTTCATGAGTACCATGATAAGCTGTGGGAAAATAATGCGAACAAGTTTATTTATGAGATTTTTAACTGGGTAGTAGTGCCCCTACATGTCACCATTTTTGGTCTTTTGCCACCCCGCATCTCGGATAGCATTGCTGAGAATCTGAGCCATATTGCAGACTGGTACATAGAGGAAGAATTCTCTTATTTGAGAGTGTTCAGAGCTATTGTTCCTCCTTTGACACTACCGTTGTTCATTCCTGACAAGCTAGCCTGTCACGAAATTGCTTGGCAAACAGTAATCGGCGGAGTAAGCAAAGAACTCAAGGCGTCAGCCAAGAAGGTATGGCCATCTTTCCCTATACGGCTAAATTCATATTCATTATTAGATTTCGGACACGCTAAGGCAGAGGCTGCAGCCTTAGAAGATTTGGGCCTATCCTACATTGAGTACAAAAAGCATGATCCGCAGAGGATCGTAAGCACCCATTTGGGGAATTGTGTACTAAAGAAGTTTGAACATGAATTTTTTCCCTCAGATGATGTTTTCCGAGGGGCGAGGTCCTATTCAGAGGTGCAATTCCAAATCGTATCCCTGGCACCCGCAGACAGAGCTTCTGTTTTAAAATTTCAGGAGCGTCGAAAAAGGTGCCTCCCCGTTGTGCTGGGAGGTTTGGGACTTCCCAAAGATAAACAAAAGGAAGCCGAAAGTTCTGAGGGACAAACCTGTAACCCCGAAAAATGTCAGGAAGTAGAGCATAAGAAGAATCCCGGGGCAGAGAAAAATTCTGAAAAGGAGAAAAGCCCCAAGCAGGAGAAAAATCCAGACAAGGAGAAGAGTCTTGAGCGGGAAGAGAGTCCCGAAGCAGAAAAGGAGAATACTGACCCTCCCAAAGAGCATAGTCCGGAGGCACAAATGAAAGACACAGGCCCACCAGAAACTCAGAATCTGGAAGCAGAGACAAAGATTTTTGAATCCCCGAAAGGGAAAGATTCACTCAGCACACCAGGGAGGGGTGCAAAGCAGATCAGACAACCCATCACCTCTGTCACACCTTTGCAGTCGACACAGGGAGGTGTTAGCGAGGGATGGATATTTGGTGAAGAGATAAGACCCATAAGGGCAGAGGAGCTCCCTCCTAACGAATTCTTCTTTGATAAGAAAAGGAAAGCTGTGGTGAAACGGGAATTCTATCAAGAGGGAGAGTCCACCCTTAAGAAATTCAAAGTGATGACCGATGGGAGAAATAAAAAGAGAGATGAATTTTCCACGGAAATTGCAGGAATGCTAGGAGCATACGCAACGGCAAATCAATTCTCGGTTGAAATGTTAAAAAAGAAGCTCAAAGCAAAAAATCGCCTAATCAAGACTCTTGAAGCCAGGGTGGCCTCAGCAGCAGAAAACGCTAAGATTCAAGCAAGCGAAGAAATTGAGTTGGCCCGATTAGCCGATAGAAAAGAAATTGAAGTTCTCAAGATCAAGCTGGAACAAGCAAATTCTACGGTCCGAAATGGTCGAGTACAATCGGACCAGCAGAGGGATATGATTACACAGCTACAAGCTCAATTGGAGGATGCAGAAAGCAAGGCGGTTGACATCGAGATCATTAAATCCCGAGCAACCAATGTTCGGAGCAGGATGTCCTCTGCTAAACAGAGCCTGCTGAACAAAATTGGAGAAATTTGAGATGACTGCTTGTTTATTCATCGAATCTTCGAGAACTTGACTAGCAAAGAAAGAAACGAAGAATGTGCTCGGGTCGCTTTCCAGGAGGCAGTAATAGCGACCAACAACAGGTTTTCAGGGCCTCCTGGGCTCACCATTGCTGAACAAACCAGAGGTAATATCTTGCTAAAGAATTGGGAACAGGATATTACTTCAAGCAAGGAGCAGGCTCAAAAAGTAACAAATTCATTGGAAGAGGCCATCAATAACATAAATGGTGAGCAGTTAGGGATAGAGATTGGAGGTGACACAGAGGCACTGAGGTAGATAAATATAGACCGGATTTCTCTCAACATAAAAGAGGAGAATGAGAGAAGTTCAACGGAAATCTCCAAGATGGGCAGGGTGGACCCAGCTCAAATCGACAAACATTTGATTCAACCCAGTGCGCAACTTGGCACGCTTGAACTTGTTAATATACAAGTAAATGATAAGCTTTCACAGTTGGCACGAGAGTGCTATTTAGCCGAAGCTCGTTGTCAGGCCGAGCCTTCACTGCTTGTCACCAGGTTTGTGGACAAGTGTATAATGTACACTGAATCCATGCGAGGACGGGCACCTAACACTTCTTGAAGATAGAATCGATGAAATGGAGTTATCTCGTTCCCCCCAGATATCAATGAAAAACCTTCACAGCTCGTATTTCATGTTTAGACAAGTGTAGCATATGTACTAAATTTAAGCAAAAACAAACACCTGGCACCTTTTGTAAACAAATTTGGACAGATGGAGTAATTTCGTTCTTTTGACCAAGAGGAAAAATTTTGTATAAAGAGATCACAAAAAGAAGAGAAGAGGGCTGGACTTTTTTTGGAACTAATTGTAAGAGAGTTTTTACATTAAAGGAGTTAATACAAGCAATCTGAAGATTCTCGATTCTGTCACGACTGTGTTGCAAGTTTGTTTCATCATGTTCTTTGTTTCTTTTCATTTTTCTCTACATAATTGATGTGTATCACTGTAATTTAGTACGACCACTACTATGGTGAAAGGTTTGCATCTTTTTCTATAATTGTCTCTTGTCTTTCCTTTGCACCAGCTATTAGCGGGTGTAAGACCAATTTACACTTACGGAATTTTATGTTTATTTACACTAGGTCAACTATGTTTATGTCAATTGCTTCTTCTGTATATACGTGAGTTTTCCACTGACAGGAACTTCGCATCATCTACAGCTTAATGTTTTCTCCCATCTCACGTTATTTTATCGGAAACAACACAGTTACGGGAAAGGGCCTTCATTTTGCATCCTTATTTCGTTTTTTCATGTAAAGATTTATCTTTAGTTCGTCCTAATTGGAACAGCAAATAAACTATCTCTTTAAAACCATTTCTCTACTGGAACTATTACTCAATGATCGTTCCCGCAGCAACTCAATCCAATATTCAACCCGGATTATCTAGCCAAATACATATCGCTTTAAATCTCTTAGACACAATCCTTAAATCTGCGCATACCCGGGATGAATTGGAACAATCATGGGCAGCCATTGATCGTGACATAACTGTTGAAGAGCAGTTGGAAGCTAGACGACGAGAACGTAGAAATCTGCTCTAGTTTCTCATACCAAAGGTTAGTATAATCCTATGTTAACCTTTTGTATATTTTCGGATGCCTTGACACTGTGCTTTAAGCCTTAGTACAGACTCAGGAACAACACCACCCAAAAGAGGAGTGAGATCAACTGATGATTGCATCGGTGTTGTGCCTCTTTTGTCACCTGAATGGGAAAAATAGAGGTGCTTACAAGCTTAGTTGGGTTAGCCAAGCAAGACAATAGTGAAGGAAAGGGTTAGAAAAAGACTAAACTAAAAATTAAACTAAGAAAGGAATGAACAACTAAACTATTGAGCATAAGGACATAAGAACAAGAAATCAATAAGACTCATGTCACCAATGGAAAGGATTGTATTAGTGAAAAGAAAACACCAAGAAAAAAGAGGACTTTGGGTCCCTTCTTCCTCCAAGAGAGGGCTCTTGGACCCCCACAATTGAGCTCTTCTTACAACTTTGAAACTTGAAAGAAATGGTGAAAGAATCCCAAGCTAATCCACTCAAAAGGTGAGGTGGATTTCCCAAATGGAATGATGCTAGTATTCTCTTGATGATAAAAGAGGATTCCCCAAGAGAATAGCAGTAGCATAACCTTGCAAATGAATTCCTTGAAAATGTAGTGCACCCATGGCCTTGTTTTATAGCACCACTTTGAGGTATTGTGCAACCAGCTTTTAGTGTGAAAAG
>ML803578.1:196062-206880 GCA_009831015.1 Picea engelmannii | reverse complement strand
GAAGTGATGCGCCATTTCCTTTTGTGAAGTGTTCTCGCAATGTCTTAAGTTGGCCATTCGAAGCATCACTTGCTTCCGAAGTTTTGGAACCTATCTTGGAAGACTCTCCAAGGTCCCCTTTGTCATATCCCAATCCTAAGTATCAAGGCCTTTCCTCAACCCTTTCCTTTTTCATAACCCATCTTGGTTAATATTCTCAAACCTACACCTTTTGTGTGTTTTTCGAATTCACCAAAACCAACTTGATGAGAATGAGGAAAATTTGCTGAGAAACCTTCACTGCATACCTCAGATATGTTGTCTGAAACAGATGTAGAAGGCACTTCCTTCAATGCTTCTTTTCCTTTGTTGTTCTTTGAACCTTTCACTTGAATCGTGCTCTTTCGTTCCAAGTAGTCTTCATACAACACCTTCACCATCTCGGCCATGGAAAACACCGTATCTCTGAACTCCTTCTCATCTTGAGAAAGTCCTCCTGTAGATGCCATTTTCCTCCTTGAGATGTGTTCTTCACTGGCTAACATGCAAAACTCAAATCCAAACGTCAACTAGCTCTGATACCACTTGATCCGTCAGGATTTTTCGAAATGACTGATGGTTGAGTTTTTAATTGCATGCATTAATTGACCATTGGGAAACTTAACGAAAGAATGAGAAAAGAGAATGAATTATACATCCATAGACATATATGCAAATCTGAAATGCAATGAAAAGCAGCAAACCATAATACACAGGTTGATAACGGAGTTCGGCACAACTTTGCCTACGTCTCCGGGCCTTTTCTCTGTGAGGGAGGCTTCTTTATTTCTGTTTGAAATATTAATAGTACATCTTTACAATGCCAAATGGCTTCTAGACTGATCTGGTCATGTTCGCCATGATCTCTAGAATCTTGCACAAAAAATGGCACCTGAAACGGATGTCCCGAGCTCTTAGAAATCGTCCGACAGCATCTCCTCCTCAACAGCTTCCCTGCCTCAAATTGGCTTTGACTTGGCTTGCCTCAGCATCTCTGCTCTGAATTGCTCACCAAAAGATGTCCCCATGGCCTCAAAATGGCCTTGGTTAAACAGTGGGGGATTTATTTGTCCATCTCCAACTTCCTCCACGAATTTAGGCTCTAAAAATGCCCAATAACTCCCCAAAATGAGTTAATTACATTAAAAATGAGTTAAACATTAATTAAACGCAAAAGTGGTTGGAAAAACCCACTTTATAACCATAAATTGGTTAAATTCGGGCTTAGCCCCTTAGTCTTGGGCGCGCGCTCCTTTGGCAAGGTTATATGGACTCCATATGGCCAAGCGCTTAGCCCAAAGGGCTAAGCGCTGGCCCCTCTCCTCCTTTATGCACATAATACCATACAATATAATTAATATTGTGGGTTTTATAACATAAGAAATAATGTGGCGCATTGGTTATAGGACTATTGTGAAGGTGCTTAGGCTTATTTTTTTTTCATGGGTTCAAAACCCAGGGACCCCAAAACGTTTTTTTTGAAACATACCACATTGACTGATGACTGGGTGCCATGTGGCACTTTCCCATACGACGGACAAAAGCCACTTGTCAACCATTGACTGGTCCAGTTGTCTGCCACATGTCTGCCCTGTCAGCAAACCTGCCCAATCACCATCATCCAGAGAGTGCCACATCATCTCCTGCACAGTCAGCATGCTGATGTCATCAGCGTTGACTTTTTGACCAGTTGACCTTTGACTTTTTCCCTGTTTGGGCTTCCGATCAGAATGCGATAACTTTCGCATACGAAACCCGTTTGACAAAGTAAATATACCGCCGGAATTGGGAAGATGAGACGGACGCAATGTCATTGGTTTCGTCGAATTCTGGGCACTTTAATTTTTGAGCATTTTTCAAGCCCTATCAGGCTTCTGGATCCGATTTTGGATCACTATTTGTGGGCAGGGCCTGTATGGAGGGTCGTACAGGGATTTTTGTGGGTGTGGGCCCCCCAGTGCATAGGTGATCCAAAAACATGCATGCATGGGTGCGTGCCTGTTATCCAGATATCTTCATACGGGTGTGCCCTAAGGGGGGGGGAATGTGTTCCTGTTAGCTAAACAGTTGCGCATGGGTGCATGGCTGTGTAGTCGACAGGTGCACTATGATGTGCACCTATGTTGGTGACAGGGGTGCATGAAGGCACCTATGTATGGCCGATAGGCACGCATAGATGTGCGCCTGTCGGGTGAACAGGTGTGCATGTGTGCATGCCTATGGGGTGAATAGGTGCACATGTGTGCGCGCCTGTGGGGTGAACAGATGCACATATGTGTGCCCCTGTGGGTTTAAACAGCCACGCCTTTGGGGAAAGGTTGACGGGTGCAAAACTCATCTTTTTTGGAGATTTTAATTTGTTTATGTTCGAGATGGATGATCTAGGACTGGATTATGTGGTTGCAAGTGATCTTTGGGATGATGTTGGTTCATTGGCGAGAGAGGGACTAGTCAGAACTTAGGGAGGTCGTGGCTATTGAGGAGTCGACGGTTCGTTCCACTTTGGCAGATTGTGGGTTGTTGAAGTTCTTTGAGTGCCCCTTGATACAGGCCCAGGAGTACCTCCTACAGTTCTTGATACGAATGTGGAGCCCGAATCTACATTGTTTTATGGTGCGGGGTGAGCAACTAGCCTTCACTGTGGTGGAGGATGTGTATTTTCTGACTAGGCTCCTTTTTCGAGGAATGCCCTTACCGGCGGAGCCCGTGTTACCTGGATATGGGAAGTATTGTTCAAGAGATGACTTTATGTCGGGCTTCGTGGTGAGTATCGGGGCTATGGATGCTTTGGTTCATTTTTGTGTAGCAGCGATGGTTGTGAGGGTTTATTGGTCCCTTGCGACTCAGCGGATCAGTGGTGGTCAGCTGAGGATTATGGGGAGGGCATTGGCGGGAGAGCATTTTTCCTGGGGCTTGATGCTGCATACTAAGATGGTAAGGTAGCTCGACAGGTGTTGGGTTGCGAACTCAGGGGACTTTTCCTTTGAGTCCATCTTGGTGGTATGGTTTTTGGAGAGGGTGTCGATGTTGTGCCCTAGATTTTTATTGGGTGCACCTGGTGTGAAAGAGCCACGACTAATGTGGTGGTCGCGGATTTTGATTCACCATGGTGGTGGGGAGGGTGGCCATTTTTTTACAACCGAGTTTGCACAGGTGTGGTGGAAGATGTCGCAGATCCTACTGTAGTATCCGTACTGTGGGGTGGACTTCCGGGGTGATCTGGATATGGTTTTACCTCCAGGAGAGGTGTTCGACCACCGAGGTATGATGTCATGTATTATGTTTTGATATTTAGATAGTATAGCATGTGTATTATGTATAGATGGATGATGATGTTATCGTTTGTTTGTTTATATGTGCAGATGTGGGACCTCGCGGGCGTGAGGTTGAGTGGGTTAGAGCATCAGCTCATCAGGGGCTGGTGAGGCCTCTGTGGGGAGAGCCGCAGGCGGGAGAGAGACAATAGTGTGAGGATGTTGAGGCAAGACCAGCTGGTGATGAGAGAGCGGATAGGAGACGGTGTTTTGACAACCCTGGTGTAGGGCCATCACATGCATATTCGTCGCCACTTGGAGGTAGTGCTACAGGGTGTGCCTGAGGACATGTGGTCATACATTCAGGATGAGGGCATCCTAGAGCAGTGTGTGGGAGTTTTGTTGATGTGGCGGACCGTGGTTCGACGAGCAGTAGTAGTAGGTACTATGATGACTGGGTGGTTACCTCTAGGTCTGAAGGGACCGATAGTGGGTGGGGCACCACCGCCTGAGGGAGGGCCAAGAGGTGGTGCTCTAGAGGCACCATGAGTGTCTCTCTGTGTATTTTTGTATATTAAATATAGGTTGTTGAGCCCATTTTGGTGTGGTGACACCAGTTTTGTACCAGGGTGTTTCACTGGGCTGTGGATTTTGTATATTATGTATTCTATATGTATGTAAACATTTTGATGGCACTTTTGACCGACATTTATATATATATATGGATCTATATTTTGCGGTCTTTGTGATGTTCACATGTGTGTGAGAATTGTTTAATGTTATGTATGATGTCTAATCTATATGCTGTGACAGACTTTTGATGGTTTATGTGTGTGTAAAGGTGTCTTGATGTGATATATGCCAATCAAGGACAATGTTAGCTAGGTTATCTGTAATTTAATTAAATTGTCTTGGAATATGTGTAAATGTAATGAAATCAAAATGTCAAGATAAAATTCTAACTTACAGGTATTTGTGAAAGAGGCAAGGATCACGGACACGATACACATTGTTGAACTGGAGGACGACCAGTTGGGAATCAAGGAAGACTCTAAGGTGACAAATATGATGATGGTTGGCATCAGCGAGGAGACCAATGATGGAAGTGTACTCGGCTTGGTTGTTGGTCACTGAACCCAAACATATGCCGCTGGAGTGGAGCAGTTCATGTGAGGGGGAATAGAGGGCCCAAGCAGCCGAAGTTAGATTCGGTGTCCAATGGCTGGTGTCGTCGGCGTAACCAATGTGGTAGGCCAATCGAGGAGGCATCTATCAATAACACAAATGGTAGTTTAGATGTGAGGTATGGAAAAAAGATTAAAAAAACTATAAAATAAATAACCTAATGTAGAATGGCTACGCTTAGGCGTAAAATTTCTTTAGGTATACCCCGTTGATGGGTTCTTTGAGAGAGAGACCTTCGGGGGAATCTAGGATGTATGCGCCTTTGGTGAGGCAATGTTAGATAATGTAGGGGTCATGCCATAGTGACTCGAATTTTCCATGACCGAGGGTATCATGATAGATATCATAAGCAAGGACGAGGTTGCCTTCGTGAAATGAGAGAAGGTTGACATGGCGATCAAAGGTATCCTTTGACCATTTTTTGCCTGCCTCATTGTTTTGTAATGATGATCGACGATTTTCATCCAAGGACTCTACGTTTAGGAAACGCTACTCCATTGGAGCAGTTTCGTGTAATAGCTCAATTGTGGTGCGTAAGGTGGGAATTTCACACTCGATAGGAAGATTGGCCTCAACCCTGTGGACTAGATGAAATGGTGTGAAACCAGTGGCCGTTTTCATGGTCGTACGGTAAGCCCATAGCATGGAAAATAACATATGATGCCAATTGGTCTTATGTTTGTTAGTCGTGCACTGTAACATGGTCTTGAGGACCTTGTTAACTTCTTCGACCTACCCATTGGACTGAGGGTAATATGGTGAGGCAAACTCGTGGGAGAATCCTAACCGGGATGAGAGTTCGACAAAAATCTCATTCTTGAACTGTTTCCCGTGATCAGAAACTAGTTGGAGTGGTACTCCAAAGTGGGATATAACGTGACTAAAGAAAAAACATGTTGTGGTGTCAGTGGTGTTGTTGAAGGTAGGCATGGCTTCATCCCACTTTGTGAAGTAATCGACTGCAACAACGATGTATTTGTGTCCATTGCTAGATGGTGGGTTACAAGTCATGAAGTCGATGCCCCATTTACAAAAGGGGCCTGCAGTGATGACTGGGTGGAGAAGAGCCAGTGGTGCTCGTACTTTGTTGGAATAAGTTGACATTTATAGCATCATTTCATGGCATGAATGTAATCGTGAAACAATGTGGGCCAAAAGTAACCTGCGCGGATAATTTTTTGAGTGATGGACATCCCCGAGAGATGGCCCCCACATGCACCACTATGGAAGTCATTCAAGACTCTATCAGCCTCGTCAATAGTCAAGCATCGACGGAGGATGGTGTTGACCCCTTGCCGATATAAGATATCTCCGATGAGGAGATAGTTGGGAGCTTTATGGCAGATACGGTGATGATCATCTCGTGAGAGGTGGTTATCGAACTTTTGGGTTCGGAGGTAGACGAGGAGGTCACCATACCAAGGATCATCCGAAGTGATGTAAAAGAGATGTTCATCGAGGAAGTTGGTATTGATGGGAGAACTGGTAGTATCGGAGGGGAAGGCTGTGACGAGTTCGGCAAGGACGAGAGCTTTCTTTCTCTTGGGTGTTGAAGATTTGAGATTGTACTCCTAAAGGATAACAATCCATCAGGCAAATTTCCCATTAATTTTCCGACGATTGAGCAAGTATCGCATGGGGTTCGAATCTGCTATGACTTTGGTTGTGCAAAGCAGAATGTAATGGCGCAGTTTCTGGACTACGAAGACGACTGCAAGGGCTAGTTTCTCTTCGTGATTATACTTCAAGGGTGGCCCTGAGAGTTTTTTACTAATGTAGTAAATGACATGCTCACGATCGTCATTGTCGATTTGAATGAGAACTCCTGCTACTAAGATAGTTGATGCTGATATGTAGAGGATATAGTTGCAATTATAGTTAGGTGAACTAATAAAAGGGGCATTGGAGAGTGCCATTTTAAGATCGTTGAACACTTTTTAGGCATGTTCATCCTGGTGGAATGGGATGTCGTGGTTGTTGGACAACTGAGAGGGGGGGTGAATCAGTTGTTACCGTGCTTAAAAAATTATGCTTCTTTTAAAATCTTTACAAGGCACTCAATGATGATCACAATAATGCAAAGAAATAAACAAAGGCACATTCAACATCAGTCACATATATGAGGAAGACAGAGACAGATAATTCCTGAGGAAGCCCATACAGGGTAAAAACCTCATTTTCTTTATATGATAAGTATTATCTACATTCTTTACATTATCATACATATGAGCACCAACTCATTGTGAGGCTACAACCTCTTTTTTTGCAAGCTACAACTTGTTGAGAGCACCGACTCTCTGTTTTCTCTAGCACCCACTAGAAGGAAGCACCAACCCCCTAGTTTCTCTAGAACCAACTAGAAGGAAGCACCAACTCCCTGGTTTCTCTAGCACCAACTAGAAGGAAGCACCAACTCCCTGGTTTCTCTAGCACCAACTAGACGGAAGCACCAACTCCCTGTGTTCAAGCACCCACTTGAACCTTTGAGGACACCAGTCCTCCCTAGCACCTCTCAACCACCCTGAATAATAAATTCTTTGTTACTAAAACTTATTACAGTGATATAACATTATTCAATGGCTTACCAGCCCAATTGTTGTTTTGTTATGCTGCTCTGCCCTGTCTGCACCAGTGTCTTCTGCACGCCCCTTGCACTTTCTGTTCTTCTGCCTTTTACACTCTCTGCACCATATCCCTTTGATGCAACCTTCCTCTACCATGCATCTCTACTCCTGCTCTCTGCTTCCTTGCTCACACTCGAATCCTCCACCACGACAACAACCCCCATATCTTCTTTGTTCATCATTCTTATAGTACATGTGCTCCTTGTGCATGCAATATTTGCAATGCCTTTGCATCCACACTCCGCGCCAAATTCCTCCGCGACTTGAGTGATCTGTCTGATCATCATCGTGACTCTTCAGCTTCTCTGGTCATTTTCCACCATGCATCCAACATCACTGGGTGTTCTGCTGAGATTTCTCAACCTCTCTGGAAGTTGAGACTCCTCGTCTTCTTTGGCACAGTCGAGCTTATGCCTTTTGTTTCAGTTACACACTTCAACGCTCATCCATCTATCAATCCCTCTAAGAATCATATTTCTTCATTGGGTAAAGCTTAGAGACTCTTCATCTTCTCTGGTGATCACACTCAAGTGTCTTCGAGTCCTCTAGCCGAAACCATCAGTGGTTTCTGGCAGTTACACTGTGTCAAGCTACAGTATCCCTCCGATCTTGTTCAAATTCATATGCACCGTTTGATTGATTCCATGGGATCTTTCATTTATTTCGGCATTTCGGCATTCAGCAATTCGGCATTCGTGTGACCATGTGTCTCAACATCCCCAGTCGCAATCCCCGAAAACGAGCTTGGTTTCTCTAGATCTTTCCTCCATCACTCGTTGATGTGACCAAAGGCTGTGACCATAGCCTTATGCATAAGGTGCTTTCGCGATTTCGCATTTCATGAGTCTGGAGATGAGGCATCTCGACTCTCCAAGTTGAAATCCCCGATACCCCAAAATAGTGTGGGATCAACAGTCCCGATCAACACTTGATTTGACGGTTCAGATCATTTCGCGATTTCGCATATCGCGATTTCGACATTCCTGTGGTGAATGTTCTTGTCACTTCCAAATCCCGATCCACGAAACTCCGTAAAGAAGTCATATCAACGGTCCAGATCACATCTTGATCTGACAGTTGCAATTACGTCGCGATTTTTCATATCGCGATATCGAGTAATATTCTTTGACATCTTCAACACTCGATCCTCGAAACCCCAAAAGGGACTTGGATCAACGGTCCAGATTCTATCTTGATTCAATGGCTCCGATTAAGTCACGATTTTGCATATCGTGAAATCGAGATTCCTGTGGATGATATTACTTGACATATCCAACTCTCAATCCCCGAAACTCCGACATGGACTGGAATCAACAGTCCAAATTCAACATTAATCTGATGGCTGAGATTAAATCACGATTTCAGATATCACAATTTCAAGAGGTTAGGGAACATCATTCCTTTGACTCTCCAGTCAGCGAACTGACGATCTATCCCCACTTGTCCTGCCTGAAGATGGACGGTCCTCCTTCTTTCAGGATTTTGTGAGCCCTCTACTCCTTTCACTTTAAAGAACGTGCAGGTTCTCCTCGATCCAACGGTGGTCGGACCCTGCGCTTGGATCTAACGCCCGAGATCTGTCCTCCTCTTCAGCACGCTCTTCTTGTATACATTCAGATCTGACGGCCATCAGGAATTCAGGATGGGATCCAATGATCATTGACGATTCTCCTCCCGAGCTTACGCATCCTCCTTACTTGGGAGAATTTCTAAGTGTCAAAGGCCTCGACCTTTGATCCACCTAAGATCCTGAGTACGCTATCTCTCTTCAGCTTTGGTAGTGAGTTAACCTCATCCCTGGTAGGCCTCGACCTTTGATCCACCTGTGATCCTAAGTACGCTATCTCCCTTGAGCTTTAGCCATGATTTAACGTCATCCCTGGTGCACACCTATGCACTGCATTCGAATCTGTGTTAATTCCTCCTGAGCTTACTTTGTCCTTGTTTTGCCTTTGCTCCATAATATGATCTTGCCATCAATGATTAGCACATACTACCTGTAAAGCATTCCAACCATCCTTTGCATTATCTCTTCTGGTCTTATCGAGGTTTCTCTATAGCATCTTCCCAAAATACTTCTGGTGCCCGTCTGTTACATTCTTCCTATACTCAAGCCATCATCACTGCTATACTTGCCATCAATGACAAGAATGCGTTGCCTGTAAAACATGCCAACAATCTCCCGCTTTGGCATTGATGGCAACAAAGGCACCCAGATTCTTTTATCCCCCTTTGACATCAATGTCAAAGAAAACACGCTCCCCCTGAGTTGTTGGAGTATGTTTAGGAGGTATCAGATATTCAACCAACACAAACTCCCCCTGATGGGATGGACTCTCTTACTTGAGGCTTGTAGAATATTTGTATCTAAACCAGAGTCTTCTCTTTCTAATTCTTGTACATGTTCATCTTCAGCTTCCGTTGTATCCTCTGTAGAATACTCAAAATTTCTCACCTATCTTACTAGGACTCCTTCAACAACCTTTTCTTCTCATAACTGGATGGCTCCCCCTGTCACTGTTCTCTCTCTGCTTCTGACTGTTTTCCCCTTTTGTTCCTAAAAGGTTAGCTTTCCTTGACAAGGTCTTTCCTCTTGTTATCTCTACAAGATGTCATGTATCTCATTTTGTAAAACAAAATGTTGTTTTTGAAGATGTTGTTGTCCTACTGAAACACTACGTAATTGTAGCTCGTACATTTCAAACAACCCTTGGATCTCCCCATTGATTCTCATCGATTTCAATTACTGCAATTTCATTTTTCTTCCATGATGCATACAATCCAAGGATTTTATGACTATATTCAATCACAGGAAATAAATGCTACAACCACTCTCATACCTACTTTTATTTTTCACAGACAAAGGACCTGTATCAGGTTTCTTAGGAGTACTAATTTCTTCCTTGTTGTATCCAATACCGGATTTGTCATTTGGTGATCTCTGACTATCCAAGATCTTATCCAGGGTCATGGACTTGTTTAAGAACTTGCTTTGGGTGTTTTTCTTCTCAACCTTCAAGACTTCTGCTTCTATCTTATGACATGGTTCTTCTCCTACTTCATCCATGGGGTAAATGCTAAGTGAACATGCTTTTATTGTATCTGAATCTTCTTCTTTACTTGCAGGGGAGGATTCAATTTCAACATCATTAATTGTCCTTATGCCTTTATTCACCACTTGTCCTGAGTTTACAATTACCTTACATTATTTGGACGTGAATACCTCTTCACTACCTCTGTCACATTTTTTACTTGTACTGAGCAAATTATGTTTCAGATCATCCACAAGCAGAACGTACTGGGCATCTCCTTTGTCATTACTCAAACGCAGCATCCCTCTATCCTTAATTTTACCTGGTTCATCATTTTCAAGGATCACTTTTCCTGTTTTTCTCTTACTTATGGACAACAGCTTATCCTTGTCTCCATTCATGTGCTTGGAACATCCACTATCTATATTCCCAGAGGCCTTTTTTTTTTAGTTGAAAGTGCTTGACCACATTTTTCACTATCTTTCATTTTCCATGTGTTGGCCTTTCTATCTAAGAACTGTATCCTTGGGTCTGCTTTGTAATTCTTCAGATGGCAGTTTGCCGCTTTGTGGCCAAAGTTGTGACAGTTATAGCATTCAATATCATTGTTCAATAGGTCAAAGTTGTTGTTGCAGCGTTGTCTACTCATTGATTGTTTATTAATCCTTGACCTCCTCAGTTGCATGTCTCTAGACTTAATTTGGC
>ML803578.1:181732-194488 GCA_009831015.1 Picea engelmannii | reverse complement strand
AAGCACCAACTCCCTAGTTTCTCTAGCACCAACTAGAAGGAAGCACCAACTCCCTGGTTTCTCTAGCACCAACTAGAAGGAAGAACCAACTCCCTGTGTTCAAGCACCCACTTGAACCTTTGAGGACACCAGTCCTCCCTAGCACCTCCCAACCACCTTGAATAATAAATTCTTTGTTACTGAAACTTATTACAACGATATAACATTATTCAATGGCTTACTAGCCTGATTGTTGTTCTGTTATGTTGTGTTGCCCTGTCTGCATCAGTGTCTTCTGCACACCCCTTGCACTTTCTGTTATTCTGCCTTTTATACTCTCTGCACCATATCCCTTTGATGCAACCTTCCTCTACCATGCATCTCTACTCCTGCGCTCTGCCTCCTTGCTCACACTTGAATCCTCCACCACGACAACAACCCCCATCTCTTCTTTGTTCATCATTCTTATAGTACCTGTGCTCCTTGTGCATGCAATATTCGCAATGCCTCTGCATGCACACTTCGCGCCAAATTCCTCTGCGACTTGAGTGCTCTGTCTGATCATCATCGTGACTCTTCAGCTTCTCTGGTTGTTTTCCACCATGCGTCCCGCATCACTGGGTGTTCTGCTGAGATTTCTCAACCTCTCTGGCAGTTGAGACTCCTCGTCTTCTTTGGCACAGTCGAGCTTATACCTTATGTTTCAGTTACACACTTCAATGCTCATCCATCTGTCAATCCCTCTAAGAATCGTCTTTCTTCACTGGGCAAAGCTTAGAGACTCTTCATCTCCTCTGGTGATCACACCGAAGTGTCTTCAAGTCCTCTGGCAGAAACCATCAGTGGTTTCTGGCAGTTACACTGTGTCGAGCTACAGTAGACCTCCGATCTTGTTCAAATTCACCTGCACCGTTTGATTGATTCCATGGGATCTTTCATTTATTTCGGCATTTCGAAATTCGGCAATTCGACATTTGTGTGACCATGTGTCTCAACATCCCCAGTCGCGATCCCTGAAAACGAGCTTGGTTGGTGTTATCACTGAAATTTCGTCTGCACATGGCGACAAGAACTCCACATCATCAAAACAGTAATGAAGTCATCCATGGCATTGAATTAAGTTCACAGCATTCCAGAAGGGTCAAAAACTATACAAAGTAACCAAAAAATTGAAGGGCACTTTACAGCAGCTTGGTGCGCGCGCATATGCGCGGGACAAAAACGTGTTTTTGGCGCATGCGCGCCCCGACGCGCGCCTATCAACATAAAAATCCGCGCATCTGCTAATACGGCGCATTAATTGCTTAAGTCGGCCTCCCGACCGCCAATGGACCGGCCCCCAAGATGATTTGAGCTTCAGATCAGGGTCCACTCTGCAAATTCGGCGAATTAATGGCTTAAGTGAACCCTAAACAGGTCCGTGTTTACACCGGAAGTTGGTTACGTGACCGCCTGGAAAATGCTATAAATAGCCGTGGAGACTCATTGTTTTAGCAGAGAATTCAAAGCAGAGTTACGATGTCCAGATGATTCAGAGCCTAGCCTTTGACAACCAGTCCATCAGCTGTGTAATCCAGAGTTCTCTCACCACTCATTTCCGTTCTGTTCATTTTGTAAGGAAAGCATTTTGTTGAGGGCCCCGAAGGACCTTCCACTGGAGGGAGAGGGAACCCCTATCTCTGTCTTCAGCGTGTGCTCTGGTTTCGCTAATAGATCAAGCTTTGAAACCATTAATGACTCCCTTGTCTTACGTTTGATGTTTTTATTGTTATTTTCTTTCAGTTGTTAGATAGATTGTATTCTGTTTTGTTTTATGTTTTCTGTTAACCCTTGCTGCCATAGATGTTCTGCCTTGGTGAACCCAACAGGGCATGCAGAGCCGTCTCCATTTTGCTCACCTGGTGACAGATTGACCGCGAACAATTGGTCTAGCTCTTTCCTCCATCTCTCGCTGATGTGACCAAGGGTTGTGACCATAGCCTTATGCATAAGGCACTTTCGCGATTTCACATTTCATGAGTTTGGAGATGAGGCATCTCGACTCTCCAAGTTGCGATCCCCGATACCCCAAAATGGTGTTGGATCAACGGTCCCGATCAACACTTGATCTGACGGTTCAGATCATTTCACGATTTCACATATCACAATTTCGACATTTCTGTGGTGAATGTTCTTGTCACTTCCAAATCCCGATCCATGAAACTCCGTAAAGAAGTCGTATCAATGGTCCTGATCACATCTTGATATGACAGTTGCAATTACATCGTATGACTGTTGCAATTACATTGACATCTTCAACACTCGATCCTTGAAACCCCGAAAGGGACTTGGATCAACGGTCCAGATTCTATCTCGATTCAATGGTTGTGATTAAGTCGCGATTTTGCATATCACGAAATCGGGATTCCTGTGGATGATATTACTTGACATCTCCAACTCTCGATCCCTGAAACTCCGACATGGACTGGAATCAACAGTCCAGATTCAACCTTAATCTGACGGCTGAGATTAAATCGCGATTTCAGATATCGCGATTTCGAGAGGTTAGGGAACATCATTCCTTTGACTCTCCAGTCAGCAAATTGACGATCTATCCCCACGTGTCCTGCCTGAAGATGGACGGTCCTCCTTCTTTCGGGATTTTGTGAGCCCTCTACTCCTTGCACTTTAAAGAACGTGTAGGTTCTCCTCGATCCAAGGGTGGTCGGACCTTGTGCTCGGATCTAACTCCCGAGATTTGTCCTCCTCTTTAGCGTGCTCTTCTTGTATACATTCAGATCTGAAGGCCATCGGGAATTCAGGATGGGATCCAACAATCATTGATGCTTCTCCTCCCGAGCTTACACATCCTCCTTACTTGGGAGAATTTCTAAGTGTCAAAGGCCTTGACGTTTGATCCACCTGAGATCCTGAGTACTCTATCTCTCTTCAGCTTTGGTAGTGAGTTAACCTCATCCCTGGTAGGCCTCGACCTTTGATCCGCCTGTGATCCTAAGTGCGCTATCTCCCTTGAGCTTTAGCCATGAGTTAACCTCATCCCTGGTGCACACCTACGCATTGCATTCGACTCTGTGCTAATTCCTCGTGAGATTACTTTGTCCTTGTTTTGCCTTCGCTGCATACTATGATATTTCCATCAATGATAAGCACATACTACCTGTAAAGCATGCCAACCATCCTTTGCATTATCTCTTCTGGTCTTATCAAGGTTGCTTTGCAGCGTCTTCCCAAAATACTTTTGGTGCCTGTCTGTTACATTCTTCCTGTACTCAAGCCATCATCACTGTTGTACTTTCCATCAATGACAAGCATGCGCTCCCTGTAAAATATGCCAACAGTGGCATAGTAAGCGAAGGAAACCATGTGCTTGAGTGGCATAGTCTAGGAAAAATCGCCTTAAAAAGTTATATTTTCCTTGTAGGCTCTGGAGTTGGCATAAATTTCGGGGGGGTGGAATTTTTGTGATGGCCTGGACTTTGAGGGGATCCATGGTAATACCACTTTGGGAAATGATGAATCTGAGGCGCCTGATAGTGACGCAGAACACACACTTGGGGGGGTTCAAGCAGATGTTGTACTGACAACATTGTTGGAAGATGATCCGTAAATCATCAAGATGTTGGGTGAGTTTTTTGGATCGAGCTGTGAGGTCATCCAAGTATGCGAGGATGATATGAGCTAGATCATGAAAAATGTATGTCATAGCCCATTGGAAAGTTGCACTAGCATTTTTTAGGCCAAAAGGCATGACACGATATGCAAAAGTACCCCAAGGGGTGGTGAAAGCGGTTTTGTATTGATCGGTTGGGTGGATTTGGATTTGGTTATAGCCAGAGAAACTATCCATGAAGGATAAAGCCTCGTGGCCTATGCAGTGGTCGATAATTTGATCGATGAAAGTTGTTGGAAAGTTGTCTTTGGGATAGGTGTGATTGAGATCACCAAAGTCTGTGCATACATGGATAGTGACTTGTTTTTTGTTAATGGGTATAGGGTTGGAAAACCATGAGGTATAGGAAATGGGGTAGATGAACCCAGTCGCGCATAATTTTTCAATCTCGGCTTTGATAGCTGTGGCTTTGGACGGGTGTAGCGGTTGTTGTTTTTGGTGAACCGGTGTGATATCAGGCCAGGTATCTATGTGATGTTCGACAATATAGGGATCAAGGCCAGGCATCTCTGTGTATGACCAGGCAAAAATATCCCGGTATTCTTGGAAGAGGGCTTTATAGGCGGTGATTTCTTGAGGAGTGCATGCAGCGCCAATGGTGATTTCCTCGACGACTCCATTTTTTATGGAAATATCAATTTTGATGGTGGAAGAGATGTTGGCCATATTGCCTTCTTCAAAAGCATCAGAGGAAAGGATGGAGTTGTGGAACCAGTCAATATGCCCTGATGGGATACAATCCTTGGTTTCAACTGCGTATATGGGGTGTTCGTTAGGAGGCGTGAAGGCTTCCTATGGAAAGAAGAGTGCTATGTGGTGTATCACATCGCATGGGTAGTTGGGGGTGGTTAATTCCTCGAGTATGTCCTCGTCATAGTAGAATTGTCGGGAATACAAGGGATCGAAAAGAGTGATATCGGTGATTGTCACGATGTGGTTGTCCTCTGGTGATGAAGAAGCAGGGGGAATGATGCAATGAGATTGCGATGGTTTGCTCGACATAAACCAAATATCAAGATATTGAGGATTATTAGTGGTAGTTGGGCATAAAATTTCTGTGGGGAAATGAACGGGAGAATTGGGGGGATTTGGGGGTAAATCCTTGTATAAGTCATCCAAGAACCACGGAGGAATAGGGAGTGCTTCTGGTTTAGGAGAAATAATGTGAAGAACCTCTAGTGATGGGGTAAGGTTAATCATCGATTCTATAGGGGGTGCAGGGGTTTGAATCAGGGTCATTTGGCATTGCCTGTATTCAATGATCATAGGACATTGATATGTAAAATGATCTAAGGATTCGCATAGAGAGCAAGGGCATCTCATACATTTGTTGATTGAAGTCATGACATAATGGATGTCAGTGATGTTTGGTGGGGATGATGTAGCTGGACTGGGTTCATGCTAGAGGCTTTGTCATACTGCTACTAATGTCTATAGGAATTGGGGAAGCGTTGGGCAATGGTGTGTATAATGGCCATATTCTGAACATATGGCACAAGTGAATTTGGTTTGCAGCCCTGTGCTACTTACATTAGGGGAGGTAGCGACAATACTTGCTAAAGTGACGAATGGTGATGGTGTTTGATTGAGTTGAATTAGGTTACGTAACTCGGGTAGCGATGGGCATTTGTTGGTTGGGTTTCCATATTTCCAACATAGCACGCAATGAGGTTGGACGCGTGGGGGAAGTGGAGTTGTGGGCTCCTTCTTCTTTCGCCTGCCCCCAGCTGTGGCAGGGAGGTTAGTGAGTAGGGGTTTAGAGGGTATGGTGGGAGTGAGCATGGGAATCTGCATTGGGATTCCTTCTGTTTGGGCGGGAAGGGATGGTTGAGGAACCATCTCTGGTGGATGTAAATACCAAACTAGGATTGCCAACACCATATTAGGGAGGGTAAGCGTTGTGGCTACTAGGAAAGCTTGTATGCCTGGTGGAGGGTAAAAGAAGGGGATTTGAGTAATGGCTTGGGGAACTGTCTCCCAAACTGGGATATGGCCTTGGGGTGAGGTGAAATCGTGAACTAGTGGAGTTGATGAGTTCGTAGGAAGCTCGTGAGGGAGGGGCTCTGCGACTAGTGGGATGTCAGATATGAGAGAAGCCTCCCTAGGAGGAAGGGTATCCTCAATGTCAATTCCTTTGGATGATATGACACATACCTGATTGGAAGGATGAAGGAGCGGTGGTGCACCATGGTAAGTTCCTAACAATGATGGGTCTTTGAAAATTCTGAGCCCCATTTCGATGAGTGGGTATGCTTCAGGATTAGTGTGGACGAGAGGGAGAATGTTATCAATGTTGGAAGAAGGGTTAGGCTCATAATGTGAAACTTGATCAATTGTAATTATCTTCCCATTATGGTGGAACATCGTGGTTCGAAAGACAGAAGAGGCAATTGCCTTCATAGCATACATGTAGCTATGACCAAACAAGATGTTGTAATCGAGTGGGGCGTCGATAACTTCAATATCAATGAGAATGATTTTGCCCCCGAGTTCTACAGGGACATTTTGGAAGAGCCTTTCAGGAGAAGATGTTCGTTCGTCATAATCTCTTAAGGTAATGGCAGATGGTATGAGTTCGGGGGAACCACGTTTCTGCCATACAGACTTTGACATGATGCATGTGGATGCGCCTTCATCGATGATGCATCGATGAACTATAATGTTCTGAATTTTAATGGGGATTTGAAAAGCGATGAGAGCGAGGAGGCGAGGTTCTCCACTGTCGAGATCAAATGTGATGAGTTGAGTATCCATGGGTTTGACTGCCCCTAAGGTGGAAAGTAATAATTTCCGCTGAGTGGGACAAGTTTGAAGAACTTCTAAGACTGACATTGTAGGCGGGGATTGTGCTAAGTCATCGACCAAACTATAATTATGAGTTGCCCTCGCCTGCAGGTTGTGGACATTTCTACGCAATGGGATGCGATGGATGTGAAGAGGTGTTTTCATGTTAGGGTGAGGGATCATCAAAGGGGGTCACGTTGGTGCTATGATTTTTTTTGGGGGAGTGGGAGGAGACTCAGCGGGTGCACAGTATTGACGACTATGTGTATGTAGAAGGACTTCTTCCTCGCTAGTGCGGAGGATAGTACGAACTACGGGGTTGGTCGGGTTGAGATATTATCCCAACTGTGGCGGGGTAGGCTGCATGTCCTGTTGGGTGTTCATCACACCCTGGTGTGGAATGGGGTTTTGCAGCATGGCTAGGGGTGGTTGTTGCACATATTGTTGTGGGGCCTGCTGAGGGGTAGGCAGTGTTAGAGGATGTGGTCCATTTCCTGAGTCTTTCATCTGTTTAAAATCAACAATTTGGGGGCAATGATGAGTATAATGATCGAACTCATCGCAAAGGGAACAAGGGAAGTCGGTTCGAAGATTATTGTTATTTTCCCCTTAACATCTGTTGTTATTTCCCCCCTCGGGGTTCTAATTCCCTTGGTTCTGGTTGCCCCCAGTAGGTTGGTTCTATTGGGGGTGATTTCTGCCTTGACCTGGGTTGTTATTGTTCCGGTTTTTCCCTTTATTTTTGACATTATTTGATTGATGGGTTGGATTTTCCATATTCATCTGTTCAAAATTTTGATATTGTTGAATGGGAGAGGGTTGAACAAAATTCACCCCAGCATGAGGGTGTCCTTGTGGTGGAGCCATGGGTTGTGGAGGACCAGGAAATGGAAAGTACGGATTCTGTTGGGGTAATGATCTGTAAGGTACATAGGAAGGTGTGGCGCTTTCGCTAGTACTTAGAGTATAAGCTGAGGTAGAGGGAGTACCAGAACTTGTTTGGATAGGTGGGTGTGTTGTGGGTGTCGGCGGTGGCCCACTAATGGGTGGAGGAAGGGAAACAGGGTATGGTTGTTGATAAGGGGGTGGGGGATAATAAGGGGTTCCTCCATATGTCGGCAGAGATTGAAGTGTGCCATACATTGGTGATTGTTTGGGTTGTGGTGCGTGGTGCATGGTGTTACCAATCAATCTGTCTGCTGAGTGAGACATCCCGGGTTTATCTTGGCCAAATGGCACGGGTTTTGGGAGATCAGGAAGTACTATGTACAAGTATCCTGATTGTGAATAGATGAGGTCGTATTGTTGAGCCTTACTGATGGCTTCTTCTTCTGATTGAGGGAAGGTGGAAGCCACATATTTACCAAGGAGAGAGACAAGTGATCTGAGAAACCAATCATGACATTATTGTTTGATGGTTTCTGCTTTGCAGAAACTACATCGTCGACACCACTCATGAATGTGATCAGCGATATGTGTGGCTGAGGTTTGTTTAAAATTAGAGAGTAGTTCAATACCGTTGTCATGGAAGATGGATAATTGGAAGAAGGTCAAAAATGTTTTGGCCAAGGACTCGAAAGTCGCATGGGACCTCGATTTTTTCATCTACATACCATTTGGCTGATGGGCCAGTGAGTGTACATTGAAATAATCGTAGTCAGATGGATCATCCATAATGTTGTTGGAAGAGCACCATAAATGGAAATTCATGACATGGTTGGTAGGGTCATCCCCTGCCTTTCCTTAGAACTTGGGGATATCTAAAGGTAGTTTGGTAGGCATTGCAGGCCATGTGGGGTCATGCAGTATAGGATCATTTGTGAGTTTTCTTAAATATGGTATGTTGAGAGAGGCCAAGTATGGCATCTGGAGTGGTGGTGGAGGGTTAGTTCCAGCCATGGTGTGAGTGGTTTGTGAACATGACCCTTGGGGGGGACTAGGTGGGTTTGTACTTCCCCCATGAGAAGAAGTTGGCCCCTCGCTTCCGTGTAAAGGAGAGCGAGTGGATGGTGGACCTTGGGAATTGGACCCAAGTAAGGTGGAACCAAGAAAAGTTGATCGTAAGATAGTGGCACTCACTAGAGTGTGTGAAGGTGGAGCCAATGAGTTGGCAAGACTAGGAACTCCCCCTATAATAGGAGGGAGGTTTAGCAAGCATCTGGAATGATGGGGGTTATGTGGGTCCCCTATGATGTCCGACTAGCTGAGTGGATGTGTGCGAAATGGTGATGAGAGTAATAAATAATCAAGAGCCTTTGTTTCCAATTTCTTGAACTTTACACAATATATATCTAAATCGAATGTAATCAGAAGTGCATCATACATAAAGTGTTTTGATAAAGAAGCATCTATGTAGATAAGTGGATTTTGTCTGCGTGGGGGGACAAAGAAAAAAAATGTTCATTTCCTAAAAGACGTAACGTTCTTCCTCTCAAAAATGTACCGGACCTTCCAATAGCACTCAACACTGGGGTCTGAAGTCACCGGAAGAGAAACTAGTGAAAGATGAAGTGATCAGTTATAATGAGGGGTAGAGGGGGCATATCCCAAAAGAACTGGCGATATTTCCCAATATCCACACAAAATCCGATCAAGGTGCAATTGCAGCCCACAATTTCCACCTGGGTAGATGTCCTAAAATTTGTTCACTAGGTACCTTAGTCAAAGTGTGGCATTTATATTTTTGGCCTAAGAAATGGGTCATGGGTTGGATCCCGTCCAAGAGGTGGATTCCTCAAGGGGGGACGCATAGAACAACAGGACCTCGCCCTTATACCCTTCACGAGTATCTCCCTGCCTTATGGTGTTAGGAACACTTGATTTGGAGGATTTAAAGTTCCCTATTTGACAACTTCTATTGTTTTGACAATGCGAGAACCAAATAACGGGGAGTTATTTGGATGTCTATCCCCAAAATCCTACCTAGACTAAAAGATTTCTTTTGGCACCTCCTGTGGAGGAAAACTTAGTGATTTTTTAGAAAACATTTAGATGTGGTTGTTTGAGAGATTGGGGGTGTGAGCCGATCTCGTTGAAATTAAGTGGGAGTGGATAGTCTCATCAAGAAAAGGGTGGGGTGTTTCAGAATCCCGTTGGAGAAAACCTACTTTGACCTCCACATTTCGATATGAAAACTATGTGAGTGATAAGTGACTTTTGTGTGTGAATGAGTGAAAGTGTGCCAATTTTTTAATGAATTAGTTGTTACCTTGCTGCATGTGGACTTCGCTTGGTCCTTACAATTGTTGATTACCTAATTAACTAAATTCCTTTGGTACAACCTTGCGTAGTTCAAAAGTCCCTAGGAAGCTAGCATGTGGACATGTGGGTCCATTACTATTCCTTTAACTTCCTATTGTGATTTAATCTAAGAAAGCTTCGAAACTATCCTATATTGTGATCATGTGGGCATGTATGGGCCCATTACAAAACCTTTAAACTTCCCTAGTGATTTAATCTAAGAAAGTAAATTTCAACAATATCCTATCTTTGTAGCATGTGGGCATGTATGGGCCCATTACAATCTTGAGATGTGTTTGAAAAATAAACTAAGAGGAGTCCCGAGGGGGTTGTTGTCCTCTCCTAAAGGTTTTAGTCTTTTTAAGGGAGATGAAATTGTCCTACAACATTTTTCTGATTCTCAAGATCGCTTTGAAGCGCGAGAGAAGAGCATACTAATCGATTGTTATCCGATTTCTGGTCTCAATGCAATTTTTATGTGGTTACAAATGATTCCAACTTATACTCTTAGTCAAATCAATCCATCCATGTGGAAAAATGAAAGAAAAAAGAGGAAATAATGATTTTAAACCCCCTAAGTGCCTATGTGTTTTGACTAATCCCTTTATATGGAGAGGGAACTAAGTGTGGTGCAGATTACAACATGCATGGAATTATTTTTAAGAAGGCTAGGGGCCTTCCAAAAATCACAAAAAGGCTTACAATGTGTATCTTTCTGCACAGGTTCACGGGTCTCAGAGTAGACAGAGGCACACTAAGCGCCAATGCGCAAACCGAAAAAGACTTTTGGGCACAGGTGCATGGAAGGCACTGAATAACACAGTAATTTCAGCGCACGTGTGCACGATGTGCGACTGTGGGCCAATAAAACCGCGCACACCTGTCACACGGCTATGAAGAAAATTCCGAATGGAATTCTCTCAATTCATCTTTGAATTGGATGTTTTGCAGGTCGACTTGGGCTGGTTAAGGTACCTGCAAGTTAAATAAACCAAAAGAAGAGCTAGAAAAACCCAAATGGGGTAGAAAATTGATACCTTTCCCCAGTGGAGTCGCCAATCTGTTGCGCCTTTTTTGTCACCTAAATGGGCAAAATAGAGGTGCTTACAAGCTTAGTTGGTTTAGCCAAGCAAGATAGCAGTGAAGGAAAGGGTTAGAAAAAGAAACATAAAAGACTAAACTAAGAATTAAACTAAGAAAGGAAAGAACAACTAAACTATTGAGCATAAGGACATAAGAACAAGAAATCAATAAGACTCATGTCACCAATGGAAAGGATTGTATTAATGAAAAGAAAACACTGAGAAGAAACTTACAATTGAACTCTTCTTACAACTTTGAAACTTGAAAGAAATGGTGAAATAATCCCAAGCTAATCCACTCAAAAGGTGAGGTGGATTGCCCAAATGGAATGATGCTAGTATTCTCTTGATGATAAAAGAGGATTCCCCAAGAGAATAGTAGAAGCATAACCTTGCAAATGAATTCCTTGAAAATGTAGTGCACCCATGGCCTTGTTTTATAGCACCACTTTGAGGTATTGTGCAACCAGCTTTTAGTGTGAAAAGGGGTTGTTTAGGCCACTTTTAGGTCTTTGACTAGCCACCCAGTCAGATCCAGCTGAGATTTGGACGTCAAATCAACTTGGAAGTTGAATCAGAAGTGGGTGGGAGGTCGACCAATCTCATAAATGCATCATTTCTCAGGTGTGCACATCTTTTAGCGACCACAGTTGCGCATCGTGCGCATGTGTGCATTTCTTGCGTTTTTGAATGGTGCATGTGCACGTGCACCCTGTGTAGTCATAGTGCACCTATATTTTATAACTGGTTGCATAGTTTAGAACCTTTTGGAAATGTGTTTTTGGTAATTTTGGTCCATGGGTGAACTCATCATTGTTTGAAGATGATGGATTCCTGTAACCATTTGCGGATGAAATTTCAGTGATAACAATCGGGATGACCACTTTCTCAACCAATGGATGAATAAACTGTGAGGAAACCTAATAAGACTAAGACTCAGAAGAGCTTGCAGACAGGGACCACAATCTTCATACCTCTGGAAGGCCAAGGCACAAATGATTAAGGTGATCTCCTTTGAAAATATTACAAGGGAACTTAGGCTTACGTCCTATCTGTCTAGGTTTCTCAACAGAATCAATGCCCCCAGCATGCCTAGCAGTGGTTGGTTGCACATATCCAACATGACTTGCAGAGGTTGGTGATGGGTCGATAACATGACTCGCAGAGGCTATAGACCTATTACCAGTATGACTAATAGTGAATGGAATTTTCCCCCAGCATGACTTGTAGAGGCTAGGTGTTGGTTTTCAATGTGACTTGCAGAGGTTTTCAACCTATCCCCAACATGACTCGTAGAGGTTGGTGATTTATTCTTCCTATTCTTCCTCTTTCTATTTCGTTTAGACTTTTAGTTACTAGTAACTGTACTTTCACCAGAGGCGAGAGATGGAGGAGGAGAAGACTTTGTTGACACAGGAACATCAACATGGTGCCCATGACATAAATTTCTTAATTGAGAAGTGTAAAGAGAATTTGAGACACTGGGAATGGTGCCCAACCAAACCGGTAGTCCCACATTCAACCCAGTAATGTACAAAGTGGCCATCAAAGGGACACCAACGTTTCTGAAGAAAGGAAAAGCAAAAGAATCCCCTTGTGAAGGGGTTCCTTGGTTGGTATCATCAGTAACTTTAGCCATGAAGATCTTATGCATAGGTTCTCCCCTTTCAGGATCATTCAAGTCTGTAAAAGTCTCACACATTGACTCTGACGGACCAGTGTTATCAAAACAACGCCTATAAAGAGGTAGATCCACATTTCCAAGCTGAAGACCGAAAATTCCTCACAACTGACAGAGTGGGCGGTCTACCACCCTAGGTCAGTGAAATATACCAGATATATAAAATATGAAGAACATAAATAAAATGCTAGAAATGGCAGAATAACAGTAAAATATCCAGCATAATCTTCACAATACACATAAATGATATAACAATAGCAATAGAAATAGCACTTTGATTCAGAAAGCAATGTTCACAGGCCTCTTCGAGGGGGCAACCT
>ML803578.1:166943-177160 GCA_009831015.1 Picea engelmannii | reverse complement strand
GTGGGGTTATACTTTGGTCTGAAGAATGTTGCGGTGCTGAAATCCCCAAATTCTGAACCAGAGAGAAATGTGTATTTACTTAGCAACCCAAACACATATGTGCGAAAATAGATCTCACCAGTTTAATTTGTTTATGTTTATGTTTATGTTCCCCAAGGGTTAGGTATTCAAGGGTTCTACAGACAAGGGTTTGCCCTGTGCTATATCTCTCTAATATACGTGCAGGTTCCAACAGTAGTACTCGGCCCAATATCTCAGGGCACTAACTAAGGAGGATAGACCATACCCTTATCCGTACTACCGGACTACCCAGGTACTAGAGAGTATCTTCCCGAGTGATGTTCTCGGTGACACTATAGCAATCTGGCGGCCGATAGGTTTATCTAAAGAGGGCTTCAGGAAATCTAGGCCAATCCGTACACAGGTGTTGTTTGATGCGCTACCACTCGAAGGGGTACCAACAGGGGTTACAAGGGTGGCCAACAAATGTGTGCTTAAGAACTACTTGTATTTCCTGCGTCTATGAATCCCTCAACCGCAGTTTTATGCATGTAACGACAGATCTATGTGGCTTAAAGATGCCAGAATACGTCTCTACCCTGAAAAAACATTACCCACAATTTCTGCCAAGGAAAGTGCTCTGATACCACTTGCAAGATACCAGATATATAAAATATGAAGAACAGAAATAAAATGCTAGAAATGGCAGAATAACAGTAAAATATCCAACATAATATTCACAATACACATAAATGATATAACAATAGAAATAGAAATAGCACTTTGATTCAGAAATCAATGTTCACAGGCCTCTTCGAGGGGGCAACCTCCAATCAAGCAGTGCTTTGTTACAATAATCTCCAAGCTAGGGTTCTCATACCCTCGACCCTTATTTATACTAAATATGTCTATTAAGAGAAGCATCTAGAGGAAGATCCTTCTAGAAGTGGAAGCTTCTATTAGGTCTTCTTACATCTGCCTTATTCTATTTTATTGAAAGGCCTTATTAATATTGACCTTTATTACATCCGAATACATTGATCTACCTATGTGCGGGTTAGGACCTTAACAGTCAGAGACCCAAATAAATGACTTAATAACTCACTATGGAAAACTATAGAGAACAGAGCACAAACTAAAAGTTCCTAAAGGAAAATCAAGCAGAAAACTATCTAGTAGGAAGAACAGTTACACCAGCCAACACTAGAGAAACTTACTAGTGCAAGTGAAAATCGAACACAGAAGAACCCTCTAGGTATAATTTGAAAAGCGTGGCCCGACGTATGCCCTAGGTACCATTGTATACCCCCATAGTCACTTGTGTAAGTCCCTAAAGTAAAGACAACTAGGTTTCCATCTCGTGAACAATCACCAGGCGGGTAGAGTCGACAGTCGGGTGGACCATAATGAGCAGGGTAACTAAGCCCAAAACCTACCGAGGATATCAGAAGCAAGTGGTCCAGAAGACAACTGAGGACCTTGAATAGATTCAAGATCCACGAAGCTCCATGGAAAATGAAACCAACAGTATCCCAAGACAAGTCCTCAATATGTGTTCCCCACTACGCTTGGTTTGGCTTTGGAGGGGTTATCTTTGCTACCTATCCGCACGTGACCTCGTGTTTATCCCTTGTGTTAGAGGGGGGTCCCAGATAACTTTCACATTTACTAGACTTTAACACTCCCTAACTCTGACTCCAATGTTTGTTTTTTAAGCCTTGAAGAGTTTCCTCTCCAACCTAAATCAAGGCTCTAGCCTAGACTAGTTGATTGACCCTACAAACATAAAGTCTAATTAATTTTAATTATCATTCTTTTTAAGGCTTGATTTACTTAAAAGGGGTGCGGTAGTGAAACTGATGTTGTTAAGACTCTTGTGAAAATTGAAACTTTATAAGAACACTAGCAAAGAAGGATTATCTTTCTTATTTTCTTTTGAAATGCTAAACACAACACTATGCTAATTTCTTTTTCTTTTTCAAATAACAATGCAAAGCAAATGCCAAGAAAGAAAGATATATAACAAACTAAGGTTTTTTTTTTATATATTTTCTTCCAATCAAAGAAGAAGTAACAAAAGATTCTAAAAGAAATTGATGAATACACGATTCATGCCCCCCCCCCCTTCCAACCATTAGGGGGATTTGTTTTTCAAAATGAAACTCATTTTTCTTAAAATTTCAAGCTAAAAATAAGTTTAAAAAGGCTAGGAAACACAAGAATTTTTTTTTAAAAAAGACAAGAAAACTGACGTCAAACCCAGGCTAAAGACTGTAACTACAGAGACCAGTACTAAATCAAGAAACCCCTGAGAATTCAGACTTCAATCAAGGAAGAGGTTGACTTCCCCTTCTTAAGGAAAAAGCTTCTTGACATAGGCACACTACTGACACTTAAGCAGTATATGTATGTACGCGATCTATCCAAAGGTAGGGCATGTGTGTATGCATGCAAACCCACTGCAGGCTGCGTACACCTCTGTAACTTCTCAAAAAAATAAAACTAACAGTCAAGCTGACCAGGCAAGGAGTACTAGTATGGCAGACCAGAATCCCTTAAAGACTCAACAACTTACAGAAAACTCAGAAAGGTAATCAAAACCAATTAAAATACCCAAAACAATATCCCCTAAAAACCCTAGAGGTCTCCCCAATATGGTCACCAATTCTTCTATAGTGGGAAAACCCCTCTATGGGCTACACTAGGGTTCAATCGTGCAGGCAGAGCTAACCATCTAAAGTCTCCTACTTTTAACAACTATCTCGACAATACCCCACATTCATGCATAAAATACAAAGTATAAGGATCTAGTAGTCTTACCTTAAACTCTGTGTCCGGTGTCGATCATTTTTCATTCGGTTGCTTCTCGATTGCAAGTCTCCTCCCAAGGATGACCTGCATTCACCAAAAGACAAACAAGAAAATACAAACATGCATCTTATGTATGAATTAGTGGGTTAGATGTCATAACAAAATGTAAATCAAACATGAAGATTGAACACATCATATGGTAGGACGGAAAAAGTACTTTTTTATATTAATCTCACAAAGTCACTTAAAAAATGAGAACGATGACTTCTCCTCGAACCTGATCCTGGGATCCTCTTCACCAAGCTTTAACTTCTTCCGCGTATCCTTCTTCTCTCACACTTCTCTCTAGAGAATGGGCATAGGATTATGAATAAGGAAAAAGGCAAGAATAGGGAATTTTGGCTCAAAACTCACAATGCAGCTGCAAATTCTTGAGGCAAGGGGGGAAAGTGAAATAGGCAGAGTTTCACTGTAGCTATGTTTCTCCTTGGAATGAGACCCCAACACCTCCTTTTATATGACAAAAGGATGGTTATTCAGTTTGGTGACGGGATATAGGCGATGGATTAGTTGGGAACTACCCAATAGCCTGTAATCTCAATGAATCCCTTGCAACTTTTTATTTTTTGCAACTTTTGTGGGTATACACAGGTTGTAATGGCGCAACTAGCGTATGTACATAGGCAGTAGTGGTGCAGGGTGCGTACATCCTCCAAAATAGTGTTTTTAAGAAGATTTTTTCAGTGTTGTCTTGGAAAAAATAGTAAGTAATATGGCCTGACGCCAGGTATGCATGTATGGTGGAATTTAGGGTTATAACACTACCCATTTGAGAGCAGGACCCAGAGACATAGTCCACCAGTGACGAACTCCGTTATCAAGTTTTTATGTTCAGATCTAATGTTCATGTCTCTTTATGATTGGGCTTTCCTTATTTATTGTGCATTTCAGTTTATGCTCATTTAATACAATTATTTAATAAGTCACATCGATGAAAAGATCCTGGATCAATGGGTCTATGAGACCAAGAGCACAGTGGATGGACAGATTAACATATACAAAGCCAGGCTAGTTGCCAAAGGCTTTCAGCAGGTGCATGGAATTGACTATGATGAGACATTCACTCCATTAGAGAAGATGGATTCTGTTAGCACTAGAATTCACCTCTGGATTGTGGAAGAGGTAAGCCCAATACCCATCAGTTTATATGTCACAATGAATAAATTTAACGGTGGTCTAATGGATGCAGCCTTAGGATTATGCCTCTTTGACTCAAAAAACTGGGTTGGTGTGCATAAGCAGATGAGGTCTTGATATAACTTTAGTTAGTAAGTTGTAATAAAGGTGAGTAGGGGGGAGAACTTGAGGAGAGTGAAGAGGTCCGCTATGGACATCTGGTCTTCCAACAGCCTAAAGAGGAAAAAATCAGAAGACAAGATCCTCTTGGTTCAGATTTTTAAGGATCTGAATGAAGTTATCATTCAACTGAAATCAAACATACATCACAATTCAATAACAACGACCCGATTGGATCATCCATGCCTGATTCATTCAACGTTGGAGGGAAAAGTCAGCACAAAAACTGATTAAAACTGGTCGTGATGTCACTGTGATCAAACCTACATCACAAAAACATAACTACCCTCGACTGGATCCTCCATTCCCGAGTGTTATAACATAGTTGTTTACAGAGATATGAAATAATTTGACTTACATTAAACAAGAAGTATCAACTACATATACATAACCAAAAGAACTAGAGCTTCATTAAAACTTTACAATACAGGATCCTAGCTCAACCATCGACCCTTAACAAAATGTAAAAACTATCTACTTATACTCAGAACAGTCCCCAACTATAAGGAGTGTGATATGATCACTACAATCAAAGCTTTACGTCGGCGAATTCTTCTTTCAGAATGAAGATGCATCCCTCTGTCAGACACGAGCTCAGATCAGCATGGGTCTGTAGGGAAATCTGCTTACAGTGGTACCATGGGCTAACAGTTCAATCCCCATGGTCGGGCCTTCCATGCCTTCCATTTATGGAGTGAGCCGAGGTTTCAACCACTAAACCTACCTTCCATTAACTTATTTTCCTTGGATATTGAACGAAACTTAATGCTCAGGGGCACGTCCACTTGCTTCTCTCTGATAGGATGCCATATAAACATGAAATTGTGGGGCCGCTTAGAGGTGGTTTGGGTTCAGACTATTTTTGGGCCTGCAATCCATCACATTTCACCACGTAGTATTTTCTCCATACCATGGTTTCCATTGCAGGACCGCTCAAGAAAAATATCGCCCGAGCATGTTGTGTCCCCGCAATAGACTGTGGTCACTGATCTAGTCATGATTTGAGATTTGAGCACACTGGATAGATTTGGTGCCACTGCCAAGCTTACTCACCCACCAACTTTAGGATCTGCCAAAAGTGTGCTTTGGGGTGGGGAGATACTTTTGGCACTGAACAATAACACCTCCCGGAGGATGATCTCACGTGGAGGCCAGATGTCACCATGTTGATGTGTTGCGGACGGAGAGGTAACATGTGTCACTTGAAAACAAGCTAGAGGTGTGTATAAGAATACTTGAAAAGAGTGCCATGTGTAAAAACCATAAGGGTGTCACCTATCTGTGATAATATCTAACATGCATTTGGCTCTCCAGGGCTTGGGGGCTAGCTCATGTTTACCTGATGTGCTTTTACCTGGAGCTATGGATCTGGTGACACGTGGCTCTTTCAATTGGATGATCGAGATCCACTTTGGTTCTCTGGTCTCCAGGAGAATCAAAACGCAAACCTAGGATTCCAAGTGATTTTACCCAGAGCCATGGATCTGATGACGCGTGCCTCCTAGATTTGGATGGCCGAGATCCACTCCGGGTCTCCAAACTCCGTGAAAATCAAATCTCAAACTTATTTTTCCTTCTGTGTTTTCACCCGGAGCTATGTATCTGATGACATGTGGATATTGTTGATCAACGACTCGGATTCACTTCAGGCCTTCGGCCACTTCGGGCCTCTGGGACCTTGGGGAGGAATTGTCGCTAAGATCAACGACTCCTTTCTTATTTTGAGATCAATGGTCCACGATTTATTTTGGGATTTTGGGCTTCGGCTCTCCTGAAGGTTTATGCACTTATCACTTTGAAAATCCCAAAGCTCAT
Source organism: Picea engelmannii (assembly GCA_009831015.1). Taxonomy (NCBI): domain Eukaryota; kingdom Viridiplantae; phylum Streptophyta; class Pinopsida; order Pinales; family Pinaceae; genus Picea; species Picea engelmannii. The sequence goes on along the minus strand of ML803578.1, from coordinate 171,178 downwards.
TTCTCTGAACACTTGGATCGAATGCCACCTGTCCCCCTCAAGATCAACGACTCATGCTCGCTCTGGGCCTTCGATATTTGGACCTTCTGCTCTAGTGCTATACTTTTTGCAACTTTGAACTTCTAAATTCCCATGAGACGCTGATTCGAAATGCTCCTAGAATCTCCCCCGATGAAAGATTAAAATTACTTGTTTCTTTTAAGCCCAAAATGGGTTGCTTTGTATGTCTCCCTTTGTGTCCATGGTTGCGGCTTGCGCAATCAAGAATCTGAACGACTGGCTGAGGGCTGGGGAAACAAATGATCAGTGATAAAGGTAAAGAGAGAAGTGATTAGCTTAGAGAAAATATGAAAGCTTAGGGCCGAGATTTCTCAGGTAGGACAACACATAACAAAAGGTCACTCAAACAATCGAGGGAAAATGTAGAGAGAACTACAAGCTGAAAGGGAAAAACTTAAGAATGGATCTGAAAAAGGAGGATAGACAGGAAAAAATATAGACTTAGGTAGAAACCACAAACCCCTAAGGTTTTGAAAAGTTTATGTGATAACATTTGGCTCCACAGGGGATGGCATGCTCCCTGCGGGTTGCCAAGAACCAGTAGTTCCAATGCCTTAGTTGTTGGGCTATGGAGTCTAGCTCAAAACTTTCACAGAAGAAAATGGGGAAATATGTACACTGCTTTACCTAAAAATGAAAACAAACACATGGGCTCTAGAAAAGATATTATTTATGTACAATCGTAGGCTAACTAATTTTTACAAAACACTAGGTGAAAGAAAACTTCCACCATAGCCACCCAGATTGCTCGGTATTATAATTCTTCTCTTCATTGCAAATGATCCACAAAAGGTAAGGGAAGTATGACAGCAGAATGAGAACATGATTTGGAACACCAACCATACCCCTAAGTGATGATAATATGAATATCCTTGCAGTCTCTAGTGCTTTTGGAAAACATAGCTCCATATACAACCCCAAGGGATCACACAATTTACAATCAGGAAAGATCAATTGGCAAGAAATTACCTCTTGCGCTTCCTAGTTTCTCACCCATTGTTTTATGTTCTTAGAGTGTATAGGTGGGTAGAGGACTGATGCGGGTTGGTTGATGCCAGGTGATACTTTCTCATTTGCAGGTTCAATACAAGAGATAAACTACACCTTTTTCTCCTCCATTTCTCCCTTGTCTACTCCGATAACATCTGCTAGATGAGAGCAAGAAGTCTTTTCATGTATATCCATGGATGGATCTTTCTCTCTATCATGCTGCTCTTGGTAGGAGATTTCTCTTTCATAAGAATATTGGTAGCCTATGTTTTCTTCTTTTGAATACTCTTCAGGGGTAGGTGAGCACAGAACTCTTCTATCTTGCAAAGAGAAAAGAATGATATCTTGATTCTTTTGTTCAACCATTTCTTCTTTTAAATCTGATATAGTGAGTGTACTAGGGGCAGAAAATAATGCATCCATAGTTATGCCATCATCAATGCTATCATCAATCACATCTGGAAGGAATTCTTCTTGGGAAATAGAGAGAGAAAACTTTTCATCCATATTTTCAAGATACTCACTTTCGTCCTCGCTTTCTCCCTCAATCAGATCTTTACCAGACTCATCACACGAGGAACACTCTATCATTTGCAGAATGTAGAGTGCAAACCTCTTACAACAATCATAAAAAATAAGATGAGCCAGGTAAATATTCCCGTAATATGAATTAAAAGCATCGTGAAAATCCTTCAAAGAATGGATACTAGCAGAAGGGAGAGATAGACACCACCCAAGAGCATCTTCTTCTAGAGAAAAAAAGAACATATTGATCCAGACATCCTCATGAAAGAAGCCATGTTCAAGCATGTATGCATGAAATCTTAATAAGTTCTCACCGGGATGGTCATGCTTGCTTCCTCTGAATATCGGAAGATAATCATCCCATTCATTTATAGTCGGCACTGGATGTGGATAACCATATATGGATGAGAAATTGAAAGGAGCAAACTTCTGAACCAAGATAGCTGAGAGATGTGCATCCTCCTTTTCTCCTTCATGGCTTTCCCCAGGATCAGTTTCACAATCACTATAATCAGGAACCATGGAATATCTCTTCTTTTCGTCATCCTCGTTGGGATATCCATAAAAAGTTGTTTATTCTTGGTCGGTATCCGACATCACCTCTTCATCATAAGCATGGCTGCCAAAAACATCTTTTTTAAGGACTGGAGTATCCTCTACATCTTCTTCATAAGAGTGGCGATCAAAATCTTCCTCTAATCCCTCCATCCTTGCAGAAAGAGATTTTACCAACTCCATCAACTCCTCCAAGGTAAATCCTTCATTCTCACGGATTCCTTCCTCATATATTTCATCCTCACATCTTTCATTTGAAACAATCATACCTTGAACACAGTCGTTATATTCTTCACAACAATTATGACAAATTAACTTGGAAGAATAAAATTGTTGACAGTGTCTATTGAAAGCTGCATGAAACTCTCTCAAGGAGGGGATGATAGAAGGGGAAACAATTGAAACCACTCATGTGAATTCTTGTCTAATGAGAACATGAACATATTCCTTAATAAATCCTCATGATGTATCTCCCACTGATGCACGATTTCATGAAACTCACGAATATGCTCGACAGGATTGTCATCTCTTTGTTTTCTAAATATAGGCAAATAATCACTCCATCCTTCCATAGTAGGGACAACATTAGGAAAACCAGAAACAATAGAAAAATTAAAGGGAGAAAACCTTTGAGCCAGGATTTTGTCCATTTCAAACTAGTGGAGTCACCAATCGATCCTTTAACCATGGAGTCACCAGGTGAATGATATGTAGAATGAGTGTGTCTGGTCTTTTTCCACCATCAAAGACCAACTATGATCATTGTATTCTCTTAGGGGCTACTAGGTGTAGCTAGAAGCAGTCACATTGAAACAACAGAGCCCAGATAGTGGAGCCACCATAGTGGAGTCACCAGGTGCAAGTTGCAATCTTCATAAGGTTCTGAATTCGGATGCATATTCAGAATTAGAAGTTCGTTGTTGTTATAACCAAGGAAAATCTTCAATTCGTCCCTGACAATGACGCCATAAATGTTTGCATTGGAATTCACCTATGGATTGCGGTAGAGGTAATCCCAATACCCATCAGTTTATATGTCACAATGAATAAATTTAAGGGTGGTCTAATGGACGTAGCCTCAATATTATGTCGCTTTAACTTAGAAAACTAGACCGGTGTGCATAAGAAGATGAGGTCTTGATCTAATTTCAGTCAGTAAGTTGTAATAAAGGTAACTAGGGGGAATAAATTGAGGAGAGTGAAGAGGTATGCTATGGACATTCAGTCTTCCAGCAGCCTAAAGAGGAAAAACTCATAAGACAAGATCCTCTTGGTTCATAGTTTTAAGGATCTTAATGAACTTATCACTGAACTGAAAAAAACAATACATCACAATTCAATAACAACGACCTGACTGGATCATCCATGCCTGAGTCATTCAGCATTTGAGGTAAAATTCAACACAGAAACTAATTAAAATTGGTCGCGATTTCACTGTGATCAAACCTACATCACAAAAACATAACTACCCTCGACTGGATCCTCCATGCCCAAGTGTTCTAACACAGTTGTTTACATAAATATGAAAGAAGATGACTTACATTAAACAAGAAGTCTCAACTACAAATACATAACCAGGAGAACCAAAGCTTCATTAAAAATTTACAATACGGGAGCCTAGCTCAACCATTGACCCTTAACAAAATGTAAAAACTATCTACTTATACTCATAACAGTCCTTGACAATCAGGAGTGTGATCTGATCACTACAATCAAAGCTTTGCGTCAACGACTTCTTCTATCAAACTGAATGTGCGTCCCTCTGTCAGATGCGAGCTCAGATCAAGATGGGTCTGCAGGGAAATCTTCTAGCAGGGGTGCCACAGGCTGACGGTTCAGTCCCCACGGTCGGGCCTTCCATGCCTTATATTTATGGGATGAGTTGAGGTTTCAACCACCAAACCTACCTTCCATTAAATGTTTTTCCTTGGAGATTGAACGAGACTTAATGCTCAGGGGTGTGACTGTTGAAAAGTCAACAAGAAACATGTGTCTAATTTAGTTTTCCCTTAATTAAATTAGACAATAAATATTAATCTATTATCTCATTCATAACTGAGTGATTTGGAATTGTAACAGAATTGTAAGTGTAGTTAAGTGAGTTA
>ML803578.1:120833-146399 GCA_009831015.1 Picea engelmannii | reverse complement strand
AAAATTCAATTCTGAAGTTAGAGGATGACAAATTTACCTTGGATAGGCTATTTTATGAGAAATGTGGAGTAAAATGAAGGAAAATGGCAAATAAAGAGGCAAAAAGTATGGTTTGTGAAAGCACAAAAATGGACTCAACAGTGCCTTCTGCACACTGGGCTACAACTGCAACAACTCTAGTTGGGACGTCCTCCCTCTAGCATTTTCTTAGAAGCTTACAGGCTAAGATTTTCATGCCCAATTTTGTGGCTGCGTTGTTTATTTGTTAGATGATGATCCCTCTTTTCATCTCTTCCACCAGTTCTTTATCCTTGGTTCTTTCATCCAAAAACAATGCGGGATCCATACCCCAAATTGCTAATCCTATTATTTGGGCAATAAGCTCAACGGTTATGGGGACAGGCTTGTCTAGCCATATGTCCCCTCAATGTGTGACTGCTAACAGTTGTTTGATGCATGTTATTGCATATTGGCCTCTGCCAAAATGTGGTAGGTCCAGCAGACCTAGAATTCTCATTTTCTCTAGCAAGTTGCCCACTAGTATGGTTGGTTGATTGTTTCTCCAACTTGATTTTTACCCGTGGTCTGTATAAAGAACCTCTGCTCAAGTTCTGGGAACTTGGCTTCATCTGCTACATCATGGTCTGAATATTTGAGCTTCCCGACATGGCCCAGTAGCTCTGGTCCTACCTATACCCCAGTTGGTATGCACGGTAGAACAATTTATGCTGCATGTTTCTTGCGAGACCTTGGTATTTTTATTTTGTCTTTCTGTTTTGGTGGTGGTTGGCTCAAAGTTCTAGTGGCTTCCGATGTCTCCTTCGTAACCCATTCCAACCAACGAGACATCTTCACCCGTATCCCCTGCTGGGTGTTCTAAGATGGTCCTTTGAGACTCATCTGGCTCCACTGCTGTTGTCATCTTCAGCATCATGCCATTGACTTTCGGAGTTGTTTCTGTATTCTCTGGTTGCATCTCTTTCAGGGTTTCTTCTTCCTGTTTCTGTGGCTCCTGCACCACTGCTAGCATATCTATATGCATGGCCTTTGTTGTTGGCTATTGGATTTCCTCTAGTATCGGCATGGATTGTATGGGTATCATTTCTAGGGATGGGATTTTATCTACATTGACAACCTACGATAGTTGTTGTTCATCTTCTTCCACCTTTCCTCCTAACCTAGTTTGAACTCTAGTCTTCTTGACGGTCTGGATTTCTTCTGCTTTCTTAGGCGGTGAATGTTGAATTTCTACTAGACTCGAATGGTCTCTTTGGTCTCCGTGAACTCTCTCTGTGTTCTTTAGCCTCTATCACTCTTTGTATGTTCTCTCTTCGTGAATAGACTATGGGCTCCCTTGCCCGTGTGTTGTATGGCTTTCCCATGAAGCTTATCAAGGATGCTTCCTTGAGTATGGGTTTAATGCACCTTGATCACTGGTTCAATGCATCTCCGACGGTTTCATACTTTCCATTACTCTTTTTGTGTCATCTCTAGTTGACGCGATTAATGTGGTGTCCCATCGATCCTTGTCATCCTTTAATTCCACCTAGTGTTGTCTTGTTGTACTGCTTTTGACAACTCTACTTTTCTCGTTTGTTTCCCTTTAGATGTGACCGTTATCCTTTGTCGAATTTGTGTTTCTAAACTCGTGTGACCTTTCTACCTCTAGCGTACTACGCCCACTTTGGTTTTGTTTCCTTTTTGTTTTTTTTCGATATATATATATATATATATTTATTTTTATTTTTTTTACTGCACGGTGGATGGTTGATTGTCCTTATACAGCTTCAGTCGGCTCCCATCGATCATTCATCTGAGTTCTGTGCCTACTAAATCTCTTAACTATACATCTCCTCCATCTATGACAGATTTTACCTTGTACGGTCCTAACCAATGCATTCTGAGCTTTCTTGGGTGCTGAAACGATTTGTTTTCATACATCAATACTAGATCTCATTCCTTGAACATTTTCTTCTTGATGTGTCTATCGTGCCAAGCCTTGTCTCTGGCCTTCTGAACTTGTTGGTGGAATCCTGCTAAGATTTGGTCTTCCTCCATGGTCAATAACTGATTCAGTCTCTCCTGTATTGTGCCTCGTTCGATCATTTGTGTGATGACTGCTATGCGCAAGCTTGGTACTAAGAATTCTAATGGCACCACTGCTTCTTGGCCATAAACCAGTTTAAATGGTGTGTGCCTTGTCAAATTTTTTCATTTAGTCCTGTATGCTCATAATACTAATGGTACTTTGAGGTCTCAGTCATCTTTGTTGACGTTACAAATCTTTGTCATCACATTCTCCAGAATTTTTTTGAACGCTTCCACTGTGCCATTTGCCTATGGATGATATGGTGTGCTCTTCTGATGATGGAATTCAAACTCTTCAGTCATCGCGTGGATGGTGTTGTTTATGAAGTGTATGCCTTGGTCGCTCATGAAAACTCTTGGGCACCCAAATCTGGTGATTATGTGTTCAAACAAAAAGTGTGTTGTTGTTTCTGTGCTGCAATCTTTTACTGGTGCGGCTTTCGCCCATCTTGTTAAGTATATCATCGTGGTGATAATGTATCGGGCCCCTGTTATTTTTGTGGGTGAGTTAATTGGTCCCACAAAGTCTATTTCCGACTTGCCAAATTCCTGTAATTACTTGTGGTCGTAATGGCATCTCGTCCCTTCTCTTGGGTTTTCCTACCCTTTGATAGACATCGCATCCTTGATAGTACTCCTTCGAGTCTCTGTGAATCATTGGCCACCATAGTCCTGCATGCAATGCCTTCTGCGTGGTAGCTTTACCTGCAGAATTCCCTCTTGTTATTCCTTCATGGGATTCTGCTAAGACTCTTGATCTTTCATTTTCTAACACGTATCTTCACAAGATGCTATCTACAGCCATCTTATATAAATGTCCTGCAATCAGTTGATAGTCGGTCACGCGGACTACTAGGTTTTTCTTCTGCGCGGTGCTATATTCTTGCGGCGCAGTACCTCTACTCAATTATTGAATGATGTCTGTGAAGTATTCATCAACAATCTGTATTGAGAATAGTTGTGCATCCAGAAAATTTTCTTCTAAGTTCATAGGTTCTTCTCCATTCATGACCCTTGATAGGTGGTCAGGTCCTGCATTCAATTTTCCTGGTTTAACTATTACTTCAAAGTCAAATTCTTGGAATAGTAGAAACCAGTGACAGATTCTCCCCCCCAACACTGGCTTGTTGACTAGTTATTTCAGGGTTGAGTGATCTGTGAACATCTTAAAGTGTTTTCCCAATAAGTAATGCCTTAACTTCTGCAGTGCATAGACCATGGCTAGCCCTTCTCTTTCTATTGTGTTATAGTTCTGTTCTGAGTCTGATATCTTTCTTCTTGCAAATTCTATTGGGTGATCCAAGTCTCCTACTCCTGGCTATGTCAAGATAGCTCCAAGTGTTATCATTGATGCATCTACATGCACGTGGAATGTCTTCTCCCAGTCTGGAATTACTAATATCAACGTGGTAACCATCTTTTTCTTCAAGGTATTCAGACCATGTTGACACTTGTCGTTCCACTGAAAATTTGTATCCTTCCTTAACAACTTTTCCATCGGTGCAATGATCTACACATATCCTTTGATCAATTTCCTGTAGTATCATGTGTGTCCTAAGGTCGCTCTTAGTTGACAGACATTTTTTGGTGCTGGCAAGTTAACAATGACTGCGATCTTTGCCAGAACTACTAATAAACCTTGTTTGCATACTATATGACCTAATAGTATCCAAAACGGTGTTCAAAATATGAATTTCTTTATATTCAATGATATCTGACACTTTCTACATCTTTCTAACATCAATCGTAAAACTTCCACATGATTTTTCAATAAACCATAGACTGTCCAATCATCCAGGTATACTTCAAGAAACTAGTGGGTGAATTATTTAAATGGTGCGATGACTACTCTAGAGAATATTGTTGGTGCATTTTTCAGTCCAAATGGCATGACTTTGTATTGATAAGATCCCCATTCTGTCGCAAATGTGGTCTTGTATCTGTCCTCCTGTGCTATCTTAATCTGATGATAGCCTAAGAATCCATCAGTGAATGAGTAAGCTTCATGTCCTCCCACATTCTCTAACACTTCATCTATGAACAGTGTAGGGAATGGGTTGTGTAGGCATGCATCGTTCAACTTCCTCAAGTCGACGCATATCCTAATCCCTCCTTGTTTCTTGTCTTGTACTACCATTGGGCTTATCCATTCTGACTCCTCAACTGGTTCTATGATGATGGCTTCGAGCATCCTGTCAATCTCATCCTTGACTTTCTGTTTGTATATTAGGTTCAATCTGTAGGGTCATTTTCTAATAGGTCTCGCGTCAGGTCTGAGTGGTATCTTCATTTCTCCTAGATCTCTGGCTATACCCTTCATCTCTGTAAATGTTGTGGGAAATAGGTGATTTTATTCTTGCAACAACTCTATGATACTTTCTACTATTTGCTCATCCCATTAGTCCTCAATGTTGGCCATTTTGGGTTGCTCAACTGTCTCGATCTTAAATTTATTTACCTTGATCGGCGTGGAAATGAATTTGGATTATATGGGTGGGCCTTCCACATCTCTCTCGCCTTCTACTTCTTCGATCTAAATATCGTGCAGATCATCTTCATTCGGTGCTTCCTCCTGTACATGGTAACATGCCAACAGGTCCTTGACTGTCTATTTGTTCTGTTGTTGTTCTTTTGTGATCAATTGTACTTCTAGTTCTTTGATGAATATTACTCCTCTGATCCATTTAAGGGTTGCGCCTATGTTGGGTTTCTCATGTTCAAATGAGATAGTGATTGAAAAATTATGTTGCAATGTCATCCAAGTCGCAGTTCTCTTGTGCAATTCCTAGTTTGTATACCAATTCGTTGGTATGCCCTCTAGAGTGTGTATGAAGTAATGAGGCCATTCCTCTAGGGGTTTCATTTTCCACAATGTTTTTCACTTCTCCAAGTGTTCTGCTAGTGTCCCTTGTCCTTCATAATTCTGTTGTTTGTTGTTTTTTTGTTAAGCGCCGAACCTTATGTGCACTAATTTCTTACATTGGTACCAATCTGTGATTGTCTCCTTGCATGCACCCCACCATCTTGCGGGTGTGGCCTTAAGTTCTAAGTCGAGTGCTAGCAGTCTCTGGTTCTCTAACACTGCGTCTTTGTATTGTGTTAAGAATTTTTCCAAATCGTTTAGTTCGTGGAAACTGGGTGGTTCCCTGATTTATGTGCCTACCCATCTTATTGCACAGTCTATTCTTGCACATCTTCGCGTGGATACTTCGTGTAGCCTCTGCTGTCAGTTCTCTAAACCGATTTCTGAGTCTGTTGCACATGAATTAATGCTCTGCGAACTGAGTACCCCATCTGCAGTTGGGTTTATGTAATCCTCATCGTGTGTAATTTTTCTGTACAACTGACCGATTTCCTCTAAGTCTAGGCAAGTAGGTTCTACAAACCTCTCCCCTTCTGATGGGTCTAATGGTGCAATGACCCTATATTCTCCGGACTCAAATTTCATTTTCCTGGTTTTTAAATTGATTATGCATTGGTTGTTAAACGCCCAATCCAGACCAAGCAATGTTGGATATGGTGTTGTGCCATCCACTATTTCAATGACTTTAAAGTCTGCTTTAGTGCATACTCCATCAAGATCTACTATCACTCATTTCAGTCGACCGATTGGTAGGACTCTATGTTGGTTTGATAGTTTCAATTGAACAGGTGAGTATCCTAATGTTGGCTCTCCCATGCATTGCCATGTCTTCTTTAGTAATACATTCACTTCCGTTCCTAGATCCAGTATTATGTCTTCCATATTGAAATCCCCAATGTTATCATTCAGTCTAAATTCCCTACTTGTTCTTTTTCTTGTGTGTAGGTGATTAACTGTTTTTGGTTCTAGATTTTGTTCCATCTCATTGCTACATTTTTCTAGTATATTTTGCAATATTTTAACAGATGAAGGATCACTTAATACCTTTACACATGATTTCAAAAAGCCTTTGATTGTACTTACTTTTGACATGGGTTGCATCCCATTGGTATGATCCATTGATGGAGGCATCTCATATTCTAGTGCTTCCTTATCTTGTTGCACAGTTGAAGTCGATAGCATGTCCTTCGTCTGAAATTCTTGTCTGGATTTCTTGAATATCTCCTCCTTTTGCATGTCGAACTTCTTTTTTGGTTCAGTGTTATTCTTCACCCACTAATTTTTTTTTGGTTCCTGTCGAACTGCATCAGTGCCTGTTTTAGCTCCTCCGCGAGTGACTATGTTGATGTTTCGTCCTTCATCCCTTGCTTCGGTTGAGATCCATTGAACATTCTAGTTGTTTTGATTCCTCTTTTCTTGAATCTTTACTAGTAAGGCCGAACATTCCTCTGTATCATGGTCTGATGTGTTACAATACATACAAGTTGTTGGTGGTAGTGGACATTCCCATGCATAATGTCCTCGTTGTTGACAATTGTGACATGTGACTAGTCCTCTACCTCATCTGAAACCTCCTTTGGCTCATCCTCCTCCTTTGTATCATGCTCGATCGCCTCTTGGTGCATTATACTATGGCGCCTATTTATACTGTGAGGTATTGTACTGAGGTTGTGTTGGGTTGTATTGCGGCTATGTGTTATTGTACGGTTGTTGTGCAGTATTATACTGATGTTGCGTAGTGTTGTATGGAGATGGGACTGGATTGAATTGTGGCACTGCGTGCCTAGTCATCATATCGACATGTACTTTATATGCATCTAATGTCCTTTCTCACATCAGCTCCATAGTTATGCAATCCTTATCGTTGTGGCCCACTGAATTACAAAAGGTGCAATATGAACTCTTTGGGACTGTCTAGTATTTCTACATCATCATGTAGTGATAAGGGTCGTGACTCGATATTTTGTAGATTTCGCACCATAGTCTTCCAATGGTAATGGATTTGGCATACCTGCTTCCATATACTGCGTGAACATTAGGCATTCATTCTTGTGGTGTCCTTCCATCCTGCATGTGGTACACCAAACGGCTTCTCATTTTTCCTTCTTCTTATTATGGTTCAAATGAAATGTTAGATTCTTCAAATCCTCCTTCAATTCCTCGGTCGTTGAGTCTGTCTGCTGGTATTGGTTCTCTTCTAGTTGCAAGGCTGCCTGCAAAGCCTCTAACTTCGACTGAAATTTATGTTGTCGTAAAGGGTAATTTAAATGCGGGAGTAGTGACTTGACAAATAGGTGCCGATACTGCATATTAGTCATGAGGTATTTTAATTTTCCCTTCATTTGCTTAAATCTCTGATCGATATCCCATATAGACTCTCTTGGTTTATGTCTTATTTTGATCATCTCATTCATGTATTGATCCTCTGAGCTCGGCCTATGGAACTCATTTATTAATAACTTCTTAATGTCGGCCAATGTCCTTGTCATCCCTAGGGAACTGTTTGTGTCTAGACTCATGTACCAGTCTAGTGCACGGTCTCTTAGCGTAATAGCTAGCTACACAATTTTGGTATCTTCACCAGTTATCTGTTTTGCTTCCCATATATTTGCACAAATGAACAAGTGATTTTCAGGGTCTTATGTTGCTTCTCCTCGAAATTATGGTAACATGATGGTGGGATTGTGTCTTGCCATTCTAAATATTAAACTACTACCTCCTCTACATGGTGTAGATACTTGACTACTACTGCATGGACTGGCTCCTACAGTTGTTTCTCCTTGTGTATATGTACTTCCTGCTTTTGGAATTCCTCCGAACTTCAGTTGTCTAAACGATGGAGTTCTCTTTGGTGTATTAGTCGCACATGGGTTTATGGGTTCCACACTGACATTAATATGGATAGGATGGATGCCTTCTCCTCCCACTCTTGGACCTCTCATCTTCCTTTCATATGTTGTGCACGTGATTTCCTCAATCTTCTCCATAGCCTAGAGATCCTCTACCTCTTCCTCATCACTCGCCAAGCCTTCCCTCACAGCTACGGATCTCTTCTTAGTATTTACCCTGTATTGGTAGGGTACTCCACTATGCATCCTTCCTGTTGATGCCAAGATCCACTTGATCTATTCATTGTCCATCATGATCAGGTCCAAAGGTTCCTCCTCTTTCTTTCCCTTATCCTTACCTCCTTCCATTCCTCCTCTCTCTGTCAATGCCTCCCCCCTTCCCCCATGCACGCAGGGAATTTTAGCTATCTAATTCCATTGTCATTACACCTTGTTTATATAGCAGTATCTTAATAGAAGTATAGAGTGATTGAATGTGCCTTCCTCGAGGTCCACATAGAAATTCCTGCTCCGCTGCGTTGTATGACTTCGTTGTGTCAACTGCAAACTCTGTTATGAAGCCTGCCACAATACTTCCAAGCCAAAAGTTTACTGTGCAGGTGAATTTGTTGTTCACTTGTTGTGACTACTCAATATGTACTAGGGTCCATTCTAATTGTTGAATCTGATTTGTTGTGTGGTTATCCTTCAATCTTAGTTTCCACTTCTGCAATAGATGTGAAAAGTCACAGAAAAAGACTTCGTGCAAATCCGTAAACACGTATTTGTCTAGATATTTGCAGGGTGTTATTCTAGGGTTTCTATTGTCTTTTTGTGCAAACTCTAGCTCTTTGGTTCTCAACCATCTTTCGATTTCTTCTTTTGTAAGGTTCCACAGTCTCAACATTCCCTTGTAATGGCTCATTTCTCTCTTCTTTTATTTTCTCATTCCTCACTCAACCTGTCTCAGTTACTCAATCCACCTATGTTCCTACCAATGGCAATGAAACCATTTGTTGGTTACTCTCCTCTATTCTACTCTGAGCTTATTATTGACCCAGGGTTCATGTCATTCAAGTTTCCAATAAAACCTTGTTGGCCCTTGGTTATGGAAGGAAGCGAAGAACAAGGAAGGAAAGGTAAAAAGTGAGCTTCGCGGGAGACACAGTAACTATCACTGAGTCAAAATGAGCAAAAGAGCAGGAAAGATGGAGCGAAGTGTGGAAAAGAAAGACATTGGACGAGGAGATCAGCAAGAAAGAAGGATCGTGGACAAATTAAAAAGCAGAGAAATAAATCATTGGATTCTTTGGAGCACTGTGCGATGAAGAAGGAAAGACACGCTGGCGAAGTCCGGAAAAAGAGGGTCAAGTTGACCTAGAGTTTTGGTATCTAGGATTTTGGCACCTAGGTTCCAACCTAAGGTTGTCGGTGAGGGATTGTAATGTATAAATAAAGGTCAAGAGGACCTAGGTGGGGTTGTGGTTGGTCATTGAGTATTGGTATGATATTGTTTCTATAGATCTATTGTGAAGCGAGAATATTGTATTGTGAGATCTTCAGCTATGTGTGAAGGTCAAGTCCTGCTAACTGAGAGCACAGATAATAACTATATTCTTTTCCTTAATAAATCATAACCACAGTTTTGTGGATGTATCCCTAGAGAGAGGGTGAACCACGTATATTTTGTGTCATATGTGTGATTGATGCTTGGATCTTTGTCATTGTTATATTGTTATTTGCAGTCCTATGTTAGATCAGATCTATAGTTGTGCAGGATAGACCTAGCTGATAAGTGATATATGAATGTTGTATTGTTGTTGTGATAGATCCACTTGATATTCCCCTGGTTGTATACATCCTTGTCTTACAACCCCCCTCTTAAGCTTCTTCGGGTGAGATTGCATCTGCTTCGCAGGTGCTGCCGAAAGGGCCAGTAGCTAGGGCTTGTTGGTGCGCTCTTGGAGTGAACCTCAGGTCTTCCCCTGTGCCAACAAATGGTTCCATTACCGGGACAAGAATATGTGTAAGGGAATTTCAAGGTGGTTCCCATCGAAGATAGAGATTCAGGAGTGGATAGAGGATCAAGAGAGGGACTTCGTTGAAGCCCAAAACAAGAACCATAAGCTAAGTACTGAAGGTTGGCTATAAAGACACATCTTCACCAATATTCATGAGATATTCTTTGGAGGAATCCATAAATATCTAGACCTCCTGTGGTCTGGACATCGGAGTTGATTAAGAAGGTTAAGAGAGTTGAAAACTTTGTATCAAGGGTTGTAGATCACTGGTTCAATAGTACCATTGGAGGGTATATCACCAAATTTGTTGTTGACAGAACAGAATCATATATCCAGGCCGAGAGATACTTCTTCAAAGGACCTAGAGGAAAATGTTAACAATTTCTAAAGCAAAGAATCAAGATGATGTTGCATGAAACGAACTTCTTGAAGATACAGTAGATTGGTTGGATCCAAAAAGGCTAATGTTCAAGAATTCGGACAGTGACAGCGGCACATAAGCCAGACATACGCGTAGTGGGAAAGTATTTCGAGGGGTTCACATTGAGAACCTATTCAAGCAAAACTATGGAGACGAGGGTTTCTATAGTGGAGAGGAGGCAGATCTGACAGACAAAGAACATTCAAAACCCACTGGAGCAAAGGAAGAGAAAGATGAATAACTTTGCCACAACGATCCAGAGACATTAGGAACTATGCAGACCACTGAAGTAAGTAATATCGATCCTTTTTTATTTCATAAACGCTAAGTAATCATAATATTTTGAATCTCCAGAATCCACAGACTATTATTACTAGTAGTACAACATCTACTCAGACAGGAAACCTAGGCAGCTCTATGGAAGATGAGATGAAGCTCCCTATCTTTAAAGGAGATGGATCTGAAGATCTTGATCAACACTGGTTCTTATGCAAGGCCATATGGAACATTAAAAATATTACCAATGAAGCTGTTAAAAGAAACCAGTTTAGCACTACGTTGATGGATCGCGCGCTAAGCTGGTACATGAAGCTTGTCCAAGGACTTGCACAGCCTAAGCCACTAAGTGAGATCAAGAATGCACTGGTTGCAAAGTTTAAAAAACCTAATTCAGAGTCACAGTGTATTACTGAGCTAAACGAGATCAAACAGAAGGTAGCCGAACCTGTTTGGGAGTTCGATCAGAGATTCAAGACCCTAACAGGCCGATTGACTTTTAAGATCCCAGATGAAAAGAATAAAGAATGGTTCATCGCTACTCTTTTACCACACATCAGAATTCCCCTAATGCAGCAAAATATTTCACCATAGGTAGAAGCTTTGGAGATCACCATGAATATTGTATCAACACCTATGGGAGAATTTAGCTCAGGCATGAGCCAGATCTTGATCCAGCTGACTAGTTTGTCTCTGTAGGTTGAGGATATGAAGAAGGACAAGGGTAAGGACAAAAGAGAATATATCTGGTGTGTAAGATGCAGATCCAAAGGTCATGATAAAGAACATTGTCCCCTGTTTCATGAATATTTGGCCTCAGGAGCACCGAGTCCCTTGAAGAAAGTTAACCTACCCTGGTGCGAAGTATGCAGAAACCAACATCACCCTGGTGAGTGCTACTATATGCAGAAGTACGCTCAGACACCCACAAATTTGTATTGCACATTCTGTAAGTCTGTAGGGCACGATGATAGCTATTGTAGGGATTTTGACCCGATGCATGAAATATCAAGAGACATATACAAGATCCAAGGCGAAGTACACCAAGAAGGAAACAATGCACAGTATAATTCCCCAGGAAGAGGAAGTTTCAATCCCCACAGTGGATACAGAGGACGAGGAGGAGGAGGAGGTGTGGGTCGAGGCCAAGGACAAATAATATGTTACAACTGCGCACAGCAAGGACATTTAGCGAGGGACTGCCAAAACCCTTGCACCACCTGCAGTTATTACAATTCCTTCGAGCATGTCATAGAGGAATGCCCTTTGCTGCTAGCTAAGCTTCAGGAATGATGAGGACCTTAGCAAAACCCGCAAGTGCAACTGATATATGATTAACCTCGTGGAGCAGACCCTAGAGTCATTGTTATCACGCGAGGAGGCACTGTTACAGGAGAAGACAAAGCAGCCCAAGGAAAGACTGCAGATGACCATGGAGTCAGGAAAACTACAACGAAGACCCCAACATTCGATGCTAAGAAAGAAAGACATATATTTGAGGAGGCAAGAAAATATTTCAAAGGAGATCAAGGGTCTTCATCAAATAAACAACCAAAAATAAAAGAATATGGCATGCCTCAGTCATTTGATCAGTCTGCGTCGCCAACAGAAGAAAAATAGGTAAGCAAACTCATGGAATTTTTGTGCACTTGTGTTAAGTTGATTCAAGATAAAAGCATTGTACAAGAATTACAAGATTTAATCAAGCAGTATGAGCTAGGAAAGATAGATTCCTTACTGAATAGGGAAATGCACTAGATTTGGAAAAGGATAAAGACAAATAAATAATTACACCTGAATGCTCAAATAGGAGAATATGATATAAACTATGTGGTCCTCGACTTAGGGTCAGAGGTCAATGTCACGACGAAGCTAACCTGGGCACTAATGGGAAAACTGAAGTTGATATATTCCCCTATCCAGATTAGAATGGCTAATCAGCAAGCTGTCAGCCCATTTGGATGATTGGAGCATGTCCCTATGGACATCGATGGAGTTAGAACCTTTGTATATTTTGAAGTAATTGAAATTGTTGATGGCAGCTTCCTTTATCCTGCATTACTAGGAATTGATTGGCCCTTCGACAATTCTATTGTTGTTCATCTAAAGAAGAGGCGTATGAAATTTTAAAGAGATGGCCTTAGGGTCATAGCACCTTTAGATACAGATGAGGGTCCTCGATACATAGAGCCTATCAGAGAAGAAGTTCACGCATATGAACTGGAAAACATCTACAAACTAACAGCCAGACAACAGGATTATATCAATCCTATAGCTAATGGGAATCTAAGTTGGTGAAGTGACAACACATGTTCATCAGACTTAGAAGAAGCACTGGAGAACTGGAAGAACTAGATGTATGAAGTCTCTACTAGAATATGTTCTAGACTAACCAAAGAGGTTCATTGGATCGACACAACAGAGAGTAACTTACCCACATTTGATGGGTTGAACCCTTTAGAAAACTTCTTATCAGAGTTTGAGACAAGTGTACCAACACAACATAGGTTGTTGGCACTGGATGAGTCCATGAAAGCCACACCAGCAATATGGTGGGGGATGCACAAAGGAAACATCACAAACTGGACATAATGTCAAACTTTGATGATAGCGCATTTCTCAGCACAAGTAGGAAGCTACGAAGTGAGGTACACAGGTCGAAGTTTCCCAAAGGACCATGTGTGAAGCTGCAAAGAGGCTTGGAGTGACATTCCTAGAGAACAATGGGTGCATATATTAATTAACACATTGGACACGATCCCTATCAACTGGTACCTTCAAGCAGAGCTATGCCTCGTCACTTCAGATTGGGAAGGTATGATCCAAAATTTTGTAACCACCTTTTTATTTGAAAGTGAATTTCCTTCAGTATACCAATCATTACATATTGTGAGATAGAAATTATTTAAGGAGGCATCTGGCCTCCCTTTGCAGAAAGACGAGGATGAATGGACCACGCCATTCCAGAAATTGCAAGGATGTTACAACATTAATGTCGATGAAGATGATGATCCAAGGAAGGTAAACATCGCTGAGACAAAAGGCCACAGAAATGTGGAAGGACCAGGAGTTGAGCTACCATTCATAGGACAGCCAATCAAAATAAAGAAATTCAATATTGGGACAGAGGAGACACCGAATCTTGCCAATGTCGGAGATTATTGGGACGCTTCTACCATTGACAAGATTACAGAGTTATTGCACGAATATCAGGACTTGTTCCTGACCAATTTCACTGATATGAAGGGAATCAAAGGGCCTATGGGTGAGATGAGAATACCTTTGAAACCAAATTTGAAGCCAGTCAAGAAAAGACCTTATAGACTGAACCCGAAATACAAGGAAAAAGTGAAGATCGAGCTTGACAGAATGTTGGAAGCAGGGATTATTGAACCTGTTGAAGAGTCGGAGTGGATCAGCCCTATGGTGGTACAAGAAAAGAAGACAACAGAAATCAGGATCTGTGTGGACCTCATAAAGTTGAATAATGCCTTCCTGCATGACCCTTTTCATACACCATTCATAGATGAAGTGTTGGATAACGTGGGAGGCCACGAAGTATATTCTATTACAGACGGCTTTTCAGGATACCATTAGATCCACATTGCCAAGGAGGAATGTCATAAGACTATGTCTTCCATAGAGTGGGGATCCTACCAATATACAATAATGCCATTTGGATTGAATAATGCCCCAGCCATCTTTTCCAGGGTGGTGGTCGAAGCGTTCAAAGAATTTTTGCATAAATTTTTAGAAGCATACTTTGATGAGTGGACTATTTTTAGTTTGTTGAAAAATCATATTGAATGTCTAAGGCTAATGTTGGACAAATGAAGGCAGTGTCAAATTGCATGGAATATGAAGAAATGCATCTTCTTGTCACCATTTGGAGTGTTATTAGGTCATATTGTATGCAAGCAAGGATTGCTGGTAGACCCATATAAAATTGCAATTATAGTTGATTTTCCACCTCCTACTTCAGTCAAACAACTGCACACTGCACTGGGCCATACTGGATATTACAGGAAATTTATCAAAGGATGTGCCCAAATTACAACATCAATGGAGAAGTTGTTGAAGAAGAACTGCTAGTATGAGTGGACAGATGAATGTCAACAGAGCTTCGACACACTGAAATAGAAGATGGTTAGAGAGCCCATTCTGGTTTTTCTAGATTGGAGCAAAGAATTCCATGTGCATGTCGATGCATCTTCTATTGCATTAGGAGAAGTACTGGCACAACCTGGAGAAGGGGACATTGATCGTCCATTAGCATTTGCTAGTAGGAATCTATCCACAGCTGAAGTTAATTACACCACTACAGAGAGAGAGGGACTAGCCATGGTGTATGCACTGCAAAAATTCCTACTTGTTGGGAGGACACTTTAAAATGTTTACTGATCACTTCGCACTGGAGTACCTAGTCAACAAGCCAGTGTTGGGGAGGCGAATATGCAGATGGATTATGTTATTTCAAGAATATGATTTTGAGATCATAGTTAAGCTAAGAAGAATAAACAAGGGCCCAGACCACTTATCAAGGTTGGAACATGGTGAAGAACCCACCAGTTTGGAGGATACATTACCGGATGCACAGCTTCTCACCATTAGAAAGATTGATGACCACTTCACAGACATAGTCTAGTTCCTGTCAACAAGAATGGCTCCAAGTGTGTATACAATTCCTCAAAAGAAACAGCTAGTGGTGCGTGTTGCAGACTTTTCACTTATAGCTAGACAACTATAAAAAATGGGACCAGATGAAATATTAAGGAGGTGTGTTATGGAGACAAAGTGACCACTGATCCTAGAAGAAGCTCATGAAGGCATCACAAGAGGACATTATGCAAGGAAAGCAACTGTGCAAAAGGTTTTGCAAGCTGGCCTTTGGTGGCATATGTTACACAGAGATACTAAAGAGTATGCCAAAGAATGTGATGTATGCCAGAGAATTGGAAAACCATCCTGGAGAGATGAAATGTCATTAGCACCGCAGATGACCCTACAAGCATTTGAAAAGTGGTCCATTGACTTGGTGGGACCTATAAACCCACCAGTAAAGCACACAAGAGCAAGGTACATTATTATTGTGAAAAATACTTAACCAGATGGGTCGAAGCCAGAGCAGTCAAGGACTGTAGTGCAACTACAGCTGCGCGTTTTATATTCGATGACATAATAACCAGGTTTGGATGCCCTAAGATTCTTATGAGTGATCAAGGTACACACTTCATCAATAAGACAGTTGAATCCCTAACTGAAGAATTTGCAGTCCACCATCAGAAGAGTACACCTTACCATCCACAAGAAAACGAAACGGTTGAAGCATTCAACAAGATCTTGGAGACATCATTGAAAAATATTTGCAGCGTGAACGAGGATGGTTGGGATTTAAGAGTATAGGTAGTACTCTGGGCCTATAGAACCACTTGCAAGAAATTAACAATGCAGACCCCCTTCAAGTTGGTTTATGGTCTTGAAGTTGTTGTCCCGATGGAATACTTAGTACCAAGCCTAAGAATTGCTACATTTACAGACATGGATGATACCGACGTTGTTCGCGAGAGGCTTGCACAGTTGGTTGAAATGGAAGAAGACAGATTCATTGCAGGATTCCATCAGCACGTTCAGAATGAACGAGAAAAGGCCTATCATTACAGGCACATCAAGAAGAAGACATTCAAGCAAGGTGATTTAGTACTGGTGTATGACAGTAAGTTTTTCAAACACCCTGGGAAGTTCAGAATGCATTGGCTTGGACCATATGAGACTACCTATGTTACAGAAGGAGGAGTTGCATAGCTTAAGACATTGAAGGGAGACTGGAAGGAAGGATTGGTCAATGGGAGTCAGCTAAATTTGTACTATGATAACCAACTGCCTCATAGCTCTCAGTAAAAGCATGAGGAAAAGGGTCATGGTACCAGGTGCAATTGAAACTGGGTACCAGACACAAAAAAGACAGTCTGCACAAGGATGGAAAGGAGGCATAAAGCAGAAAGCAAGGGCTACGTTGCGTAGTCCAAAGTCGAAGTAAAAGAAGAGGATCAGATCTGAAGTGCCTCGGGACAAGTCACAGGTGAGTGTTAGGGGCATGTTGGCCCTTGGTTATGGAAGGAAGCGAAGAAAAAGGAAGGAAAGGTAAAAAGAGAGCTTTGTGGGAGACACTGTAACTGTCACTGAGTCAAAGTGAGCAAAAGAGCAGGAAAGATGGAGCGAAGTGTGGAAAAGAAAGTCGTTGGGTGAGGAGATCAGGGATGACAGATCAGCAAGAAAGAAGGATCATGGACAACTCAGCAAGCAGAGAAATCCATCATTGGATTCTTTGGAGAACCACACGATGAAGAAGGAAAGACAGGCTGACAAAGTCCGAAAAAAGCGGGTCAAGTTGACCTAGGGTTTTGGTATCTAGGGTTTTGGCACCTAGGTTTCGACCTAAGGCTATCGGTGAGGGATTGTAATGTATAAATAAAGGTCAAGAGGACCTAGGTGGGGTTGTGGTTGGTCATTGATTATTGGTATGATATTGTTTTTATAACTCTGTTGTGAAGGGAGAAGATTGTATTGTGAGATCTTCAGCTGTCTTTGAAGGTCAAGTCCTGCAGCTGGGTGTGCAAGAAGGGGAGAGAAAGAGAGAGAAGAAAGAATATCTGCTAGCCAAGAGCATAGATAAGAACTATATTCTTTTCCTTAATAAATCATAACAACATTTATGTGGACGTAGCCCTAGAGAGAGGGTGAACCATGTATATTTTGTGTCATATGTGTGATTGATGCTTGGATCTATGTCATTGTTATATTGTTATTTGCAGTATTATGTTATATCATATCTATAGTTGTGCAGGATAGACCTAGATGATAAGTGATATATGAATGTTGTACTGTTGTTGTGATAGATCCACTTGATATTCCCCTGGTTGTAGACATCCCTATCCTACAACCCCCCTCTTAAGTTGCTTCGAGTGAGACTGAATATGCTTCGCAGGTGCTGCCGAAAGGGCCAGTATCTAGGGCTTGTTGGTGTGCTCTTGGAGTGAACCTCAAGTCTTCCCCTGTGCCAACAAACCTCTAAAACTATCGACCCTTCTGGTAAACCAGAAGGCAACACAGCACACAAAATGTGTCGTGCAGTCTCACCCGATACAGATTTAATGGGTGGCTGTAAGACTCAGGTGTTTATAGCCCAGGATTGAGGATGAGATATGAGATATGTATTTAGAGCCATTTACTATAAATTGTGGTTGTAACCTACTATTATTCACGACTGTGCATTACCTTCAACAACTTATTTCCCTAATAACGCAACCATATTTCATAGCAATATAATAACCCATTCATTCATTAAGCACAATATTTAACTATTGAAAATAGGATAAAGATATGCATGCATTCATCATATTACACAGATATTATCGTGGTTCAACCCCTCCTAGGATACGTCCACAAACATTTGGCTCTCGGCTCTTTTATTATGGTAGTTTTGCATCTACAATGTCGCGCACTTACAATTCTCCTCAGATGGGTAATATTTATATGAGGTGAACTAGACCACACCAGGCTCCTCATCCTGCGATCTAATCCTCAAGATCTACCTTCTCTCCCCTCCTCTAGCTCAACAGCTTACAAAATATTTCATACAAAAACATTACATATCGCATCAACTCATACATATCTACAATAATGCAAAGCCAACTACTAACTAAATCGAAACAACTACCAAATCCATCAAAAATACAGAACTCGTCCACAATACCTCAGTATCGGTATTTATACATCTTCGGATCTTTAGCCCTTACAATTCATTACAAAAACCCTAACCCTACCGACGTTAGGTCTTCCTCCCATGTGCACGTGTTGTTCCTCCATCCAGCTATCGCTTTCCTTGTGAACGCTTTCTTGCATGCACGCATGTTGCATTTCCTTCCAGCTATTGCTTCACTTTCTGCACACTTTCTTTCCCCATGATCATCCTTCTTTCCACTTCAACATGCTGCCAATAGCATGTAGGATTGTTTAAATATATATATAATATGTTGTAGACTAGGAATATTCTATTGTTATATATGAATATTAAAGTTGCTAATGATGGTTGTTGTGTCAGGAAAGAAGACGTTATTGCATGACTAAAAGTATTGATGTTGTTGCATATGGAATTCATCCATATGAAGGAAAAAACATGAAGATGAAATGTTGAATAAGAGGTTGGTGAAGGGAGCATGGGAGCTTCTACCAATACCATATAATCAGGTAGCATCAAATACATTAAAATACAATTATGCATGCATGAATTTGATGCACTTATGCTACATGAATGTTGAAGGGAATTTAGGTAAGAATTCCCTCAGTCGGATTTTAATATCTAAAGGGATATTATTGTGTATGATTGAATGCATTAAAAGGAATGATATAACACGAGGTATGGTAAAGTATGAAGGATTGGGATAATTATAAAATTTGTTTAGCTTTTGAACGCATTCATATGACATAATAGCATGTCGAGATTGTATTGGTTATGAGGTAATAACTAGAGAAAATAAATGGATATAATCACGTTATAGGAATTAATACCAACAAAGTTATCCATGTGTGAGGCCATGACATGGTTGGATATGGAAAGGATATAGTGTCACACAAGTATCCAATGGAATTCCTACCTATAATTTATGTTTGGACTGCAACCTTTTTTCCAACATTGAAGAACATCAAAGGAATTATATTATTGGTGTTGTGTTTGGGTTGAAAAGGAAGGCATTCAAATGGTTGAGAAAGTAATGGGAAGGATATGGATAATGTGTCAAGGAATTGGCCAGACTGTTATCACCGGAATTTCATCTGCAAATGGTTACAGGAATCCAGCATCTTCAAAACACCCATTAGTTCACTCATGGACCAAAAATGCATTTCCAAAAGGTCCAAAACTATACAACCAGTTATAAAATCAGCATGTGCTAAGACTACATAGGGAGCGCACACACATGTGCCATCCATAAACGCAATAAAATCACACATACGCATGATGCGCGACTGTGGACGCAAAAACCTGTGCACCCCTCAGAACGGCGCATTTATGATATTGGTCGGCCTCCCACCCACTTCTGGTTCAGCTTCCAAGTCGATTTGACACCCAAATCTCGGTTGAATCTGACTGGGGGTTGGTCAAAGACCTAAGGGTTCCCTAAAGGCCCCCTTGTTCACACTAAGAACAAGTCACATAATACCTCAAAGTTATGCTATAAAAGGAGACCATGGGTGCACTATTTTTTCAAGGAATTCATTTGTATGTTTATGCTTCTTATATTCTCTTGGAGAACCCTCTTTTCTCATCAAGAGTATACAAGCACCATTTCATTTATCCATTCATATCACCCCTTGAGTGAATGTGCTTTGGATTCTCTTCACCATTTCATTCTAGTTTGTTACTTGTAAGAAGAGCTCAATATTTGGGGGTCCAAGAGCCCTCCCTTGGAGGAAGAGGGGACCCATATATATCTCTTTCTCTTTGGTGTTTTCCCGCTAATACAATCCTATCCATTGGTGGCATGAGTGTTGTTTATTTTCAATTTTAATGTTCTTATGCACTCTAGTTTAGTTTCTTTTATTGTTCTTAGCTTAGTTCTTTGTTTATTATTTATGCTTGATATTTCTAACTCTTTCCTTTACTGTTGTCTTGCCTAGCTAACCCAACTGGGCTTGTAAGCATCCTTATTTTTCTCATTTAGGTGACAAAAGGGGTGCAATAGATTGGCAATCATACTGGGGAAAGGTATCAATTTCCTCCCCCATTTGGGTTATTTTAGCCCTTCCTTTTGTTTATTTAACTTGCAGGAACCATAACCAGCCCAAGCCGACCTACAGAAAGCCAAACTCAAAGCTGATTTGAGAGAATTTCATCCAAAATTTTCTTCCTGGTCATGTAACAGAAGTGCGCAGGTTTTTTGACCCACAGGCATGTCTTCAGTGCACATACGCCCAACCCACTATTTTTATCAGTGCATTTTATGCACCTGCGTCGAAGGGTTATCTTTTAGTTGTGCATTGGCACAACATGCGCCTCTGTCTACTCTGTGACCTTTGCATCTGCTCAGAAATTCACACATTGTAAGGGGTTTTGTGATTTTTGGAGGGCCCATAACCTTCTTAAGCTTGATTCCATGCAAATTGTAATATTCACCACACTTAGATACCCCCTCCATATGAAGGGATTAGTCAAAACATAGGCACTTATGGGGTTAAAATCATTATTTTTCCTCTTTTTCTTTCATGTTGCCACATGGATGGCTTGCTTGGATTAAAGTTTAAGTTGGAATCATTTTATATCACATATAAAACTTGCATTGGGACCAGAAATTGGATATCAATCGTTGAGTATGCTCTTCTCTCATGCCCCAAAGCGATCTTGAGAATCAGAAAGAGATTGAGGGAAGATTTCATCTCCCTTAAAAAGACAAAATCTTTAGGAGAGGACAACAACCCCCTCAGGACTCGTCTTAGTTCATTTTTCAAAACACATCTTAAGATTGTAAGGGCCCATACATTCCCACATGCTACAAAGATAGGATAGTGTTGAAAATTTACTATCTTAGATTAAATCACTAGGGAAGTTTAAAGGTTTTGTAACGGGCCCATACATGCCCACATGTGCACAATCTAGGATAGTTTTGAAGATTTCTTAGATTAAATCACACTAGGGAGTTAAAAGGATTAGTAAAGGACCAACATGTCCACATGCTAGTTTCCTAAGGAATTTAAAATTCCACAAGGTTGTACCAATGGAATTTAGTAATTAGGTAATCAAGACTTGTAAGGACCACACAAAGTCCACATGCATCAAGGTGACACCTAATTTATTAAAAATTTGGCACACTTTCACTTGTTCACACACAAAGTCACTACTCACTCACATAGTTTTTGTCTCGAAACATGGAGGTTGAAGTAAGTTTCCTCCAAAGGGATTTTGAAACACCCCACCCCTTTTCTTGACAAAACTATCCACTCCCACTTAATTTCAATGAGATTGGCCCACACCCCCAATCTCTCAAACAACCACATCTAAAAAATTTCTAAAAAATCACTAAGTTTCCTCCACAGGAGGTGCCAAAAGAAAGTTTTTATTCTAGGTAGGATCTCGAGGATAGGCATCCAAATAACTCCTCATTATCTAGTTCTCACATCTTCAAATAGTAGAAGTTGTCAAATAGGGAACTTTAAAATCCTCCAAGTCAAGTGTTCCTAACAACATAAGGTAGGGAGATACCTGTGAAGGGTCGAAAGCCGAGGTCCAGTTGTTCTATGCATCCCCCCTTGAGGCACCCACCTCTTGGATGGGATCTAGCCCGTGACCCATTTTTTAGGTCGAAAATCAGAATGTTGCACTTTGACCAAGGTACCTAGTGACCAAATTTTAGGACATCTACCCAGGTGGAAATTGTGGGTTGCAATTGCACCTTGATCGAATTTTGTGTGGCTATTGGGAAATATCGCTAGCTCTTTTGGGATATGCACCCTCTACCCCTCATTATAACTGATTACTTCATCCTTCACTAGTTCCTCTTCTGGTGGCTTCAGACCCCACTGTTGATTGCTATTGGAAGGTCCAGTGTTATTTGAGAGGAAGGACGTTATGTCTTTTAGGACATGATCATTTGTTTTCCTTTGTTCTCCCACATGGACAAAAACCACCTACCCACATATATTCTTCTGTATCAATTTATTTATGTATGATTCTCTTGTGATTACATGCGATTGTGAATTATATTGTGAAGGTCCAAAAATTATAAAGGCTCTTGTTCATTTATTTGCTCTCATCACCATCCACAGACATCCACTTTTCTAGTCGGATATCATAGGGGACCCACAAAATCCCCATCGTTCCAGACACTTGCTAAATATCCCTCCCATTCTAGGGGGAGTTCCTAGTCTTGCCAACTCATCGGATCCACCTTCTCACACTCCAGTGAGTGCTACTGTCGTAGGATCCACTTTTCTCGGTTCCACTTTACTTGGGTCCACTTCCCAAGATCAACCATTCATCCACTTTCCTGTACAAGGAATCGGGGGGCACACTTCTTCCCCAAGAGGAAGCACAACCCCACCTAGCCCCTCCTCATGGGTCAGGTACACACATCACTCACACCATGGATGGGACAAACCCTCTTTCAGGGTCAGGCACACAAAAAATTCCCACCATGGTTAGAGATGATCCTCCACTACCACCTTAGATGCCATACTTGTCTTCCCTCAGCATATCAGATATGACTAAGCTCACCAATGATCCTATTTTTCACAACCCCACATGGCCCGTAATGCCTACCAAACTGCCTTCAGACATCCCCAAGTTTGAAGGAAAGGACGAAGACGATCCCCCCAACCATATCATGACCTTTCACTTATGGTGCTCTTCAAACAACATCATGGACGACTCCGTCTAATTGAGGTTATTTCAATGCACACTCACTGGCCCATCAGCCAAATGGTATGTAGAAGAAACATCAGGGTCCCATACGACCTTTGAATCTTTGGCCAAAGCATTTTTGACCTTATTTTAACTCTCAATCCATCATGACGACGGTCTCAAATTACTCTCAGAGTTTAAACAAAATTCTGCCATGCACATCACCGACCACATTCACGAATGGCGTCGGCGACATAGTCTCTGCAAAGCTGAAGCCACCCCACAACAATGGCTTAACTGGTTTCTCAAATCACTTGTTTCCCTCCTTGCCAAAGATGTGGCTGCCACCTTCCCCCAATCAGAAGAAGAAGCCATCACCAAGGCCCAACAATTCAAACTCATTTATTCATAGTCAAGAT
Source organism: Picea engelmannii (assembly GCA_009831015.1). Classification (NCBI taxonomy): domain Eukaryota; kingdom Viridiplantae; phylum Streptophyta; class Pinopsida; order Pinales; family Pinaceae; genus Picea; species Picea engelmannii. The sequence continues at coordinate 123,092 of ML803578.1, read as the reverse complement.
ATTTATATACAGTACTACATGACGCCCTAAAACCCGTGGCATTTGGCCAAGACAAACTTGGGATGTCTCACTCAGCGGATGGATTGATTGGTACCACTACACACCACAATTCACACCCACAACAACCACCTATGTATGGAACACCTCAATATCCACCAGCATATGGTGGACCCCCTTATTATCCTCCTCCCCCTTATCAACAACCATACCCCTTGACCTTTCCTCCACCCATCAGCGGACCACCGTCGACATCCACAGTACGCCCAGTGGCCCAACCAAGTTTTGGTACCCCCTCTACCTCTTCTTACACCCTAAGCACTAGTGAAAGCACCACACCTTCCTATACACCCTATGGATCATTACCATAGAGTAATCTGTACTAGGCATTTCCTAGTCCTCCCCAACCCATTATTTCTCCACAAGGAAAACCACATGTTGGGGTTAATTTTGTTCAACACTCTCTTGTTCAGCAATATCAAAATTTTGAACAGTTGAATATGGCTAATCCATCCCATCATTCAAACAATGCCAGAAAGAAAGGAAAAAATTGAAATAATAACAATCCCAGACCAGGAGGACACCAGAACCACCCCCAACAGAACCAACCTACCGAGGGCAACCAGAATCAGGGGAACCAGAACCCCCAGGGGGGAAATAACAACAAATGCCAAGGGAAGAACACCAACAATCTTTGGACAAACTTCCCTTGTGCCCTTTGTGGCGAGTATGGTCATTATACTCACCATTTCCCTCAAATTGTTGATTTTAAACGGATGAAAGAATCTGAAAATGGACCACGTCCCCCAGTACCGCCTGCTCCCCAGTAGGCCCCACAACAATATGTGCAACAACCCCCCCTAGCTGTGTTAAAAAACCCCATACCACACCAGGGGGTAATGAACACCCAACAGGATATGCATCCGACCCCACCACAGATGAGTCAGTATCCAAACCAAGGTACTCCTACCAATCGCACTATCCTCCTCACTAGTGAGGAGGAAGTCCTTCTACAAACGCGTATTCATCAATACAGTGCACCCTCTGACCCTTCTCCCACTACCTCAAAAGCCACCCCAATCACAACTGGCCCACATTTGATGATCCCTCACCCTAATACCAACACCCCCCTCTGTATTCCTCACATCCCATTATGATGAAATGTCACCAACCCTCAGGCTAGGGCAGCCCACAATTATATTTTGGTTGATGACTTGGCACAATCCCCTGCTGCCATGTTAGTCTTAGAAGTTATTCCAACCTGTCTGTTAGAAAGACAGGACCGCGGAGAAATAAAATAAAACAAATGCAGAAACAAAACACAGAAGACACACAATACAAGAGAGACATAGATTTACGTGGTTCACCCAGTGTGGGCTACGTCCACCAGAGAAATTGCCAGGTCCTTCGTTTATTATTATCCAGCAAATGAAGGGATACAACCCACAGCAAAACCCGTTGTAACTTCCTCTTCTTTCTCTCACAGTCTCCTCTCTCAGAATACAATATTCACCACCATCCATAGCCGCGATACATTTCCCTCATAAAATAAGGTTGCCTTCTAGGGAAAAAAAACCCTAACATAATCTCTATCGTTAGATCTGCGGCCTTATAATGAACGGTCCAGATTTACAATGAAATTACAATATACTTTTACAAGGCAATTTTTGCTTCGGGGGCTTCGCCCCCGAACCCCCTCTGGGCGCCCTCTTTCCCCCGGACCTCACAGAGGGGGTACCCCCCCTCTGCACTCCCCCACATGGAAGATTGTACATACTTATGGGGTGTAAATACTTCATGGGGTATAAACACGACTGAAAGTAAAAGACCTATAAATCAGGAAGATAATCAGGCTCCACAACCAACAATCTCCCACTTGGAGACTGATCTCAACAACTCCACCACTGCTGTATATGCTGGACTCTGAACCTTCTTGGACCTAGAAAATTTCTCATTTTCATCTTCATTCTTGAAGACCAACTGAAACTAAGCAAGAACTTAGTTTCTCCCTGGTTACTCCCTTTGTCAACATGTCTGCAGGATTCTGGCTAGTGTGTATCTTTTCCAGCTTCAATTGTCCATCTTCCAAGGTAGATCGTATGAAGTGGTACCTCAACTGTATATGCTTAGTCTTCGAATGGAAGGCTAATTTCTTTGCAAGGTGAATGGCACTCTGACTGTCACAGTACAACTTGTTGTTCTCCTGCTTCTTTCCCAATTCCTCCATAAACCTTTGTAACCAAATCATCTCTTTACTAGCCT
>ML803578.1:96484-110927 GCA_009831015.1 Picea engelmannii | reverse complement strand
CCCCCGCCGGAGGAGCATGTGATGGCCCTGCACCCAAGTCCTCATAGAAATGTCTCATGGTCACTCTCTCATCATCAACAGGCCTCGCCCTAGCATCATCTCGTCGTCGTCTCTCTCCTTCCTGCGACTCTCCCCACGGAGGTCTCACTGGCCCCTGACGAACCAACACTCTAACCAACTCAACCTCGCTCCCGTGAGGTCCCACATATGCACACACAACAAGCACATGATAGCATCAGCATCCACCCATACATAAAATACAATTCTATACTATCTAAAAGATCAAAACATCAAATCTAACATCATACCTATGTGGTCGAACACCTCCCCAGGAGGTAGCACCATCTCTGGATCACAGCCACGCATGCATGCGCAGCTGTGATTCGAAAAGGTGCACACCCAATGTGCGCATGTTTTCCTCACTTAGGCACCCCCATGCATGACTGTCCAAAATACAGCCGCACACTCATGTGCGGGAGTTCTTCAATCGCCCGCGCACTGGGGGGCCCACCCTCATAAATATCCATGTATGGTCACCCGTACAGCCCTGCCCAAAACATGAAACCCTAAGTCCTATGTAAAAGGATACGACAACTAACCTGGCACTCATTGATCCTAAATCGGCTGGCTTGATCTTCCGGAATATCCAAATCTCCTTTGAAAACTCTCGCCCACTCACTATGATAGTAGGTACAAATGAGGTGGCATTGTGAGCCCTACAGCTATATATAGTCCCTTTTGTCAAACTTCCAGACTCAATTATGGGAGCCCCGAACATCCATTTTTCGATCTGTCTTCAGCCACGAGATCAGGATCCCACCACCTACACAATCATGTTCCCTGGGCCACCATCCATCCTCGGCCCCCAGGGAGCCTTTTTTCTCATCCCACACTCAGGTACACATTCTTATATTCACACGTTATTGAATAACGGTTATATGTTCTTCATCTTCAGATATTGTTCCCATTGGGTATTAGGTTTTCATGTGTGCAAGTACTTGGTCATCATACGTCAGCACTACCCCTTCAGGTATATACTCGGCACTGGCATGTAATATTTCCCTCTGAATCTCAATTGCATCTCCAATCACACTCTCTGACATTTGCCTTTAGGGTCCCTATATCCGGATCTGCAGTATTGTCACCTCCACTGCATTTTGGTATTGTCACCTGGTAGCACTCTCCCCCACATGAGTTTTCCCATTCATAGTCCCCCTTGGCACTTTGACACTCGTGTTGTTTTCACCCTTTAGGGTCGGGAGTCCCAATAGTCTTACGCATTGTCGAGAATCATCCACATACTCCTTCTCCTCATTTTTCTAGCCGACCCACTAGACTGCCAGGTTAATTTATCATGGTTCTATTTTGACTGCACCCCCGCAGTATCATTAACCATCCATTTCATCCACAATCAATTTTCCCATCTGTAGATTTCCCTCCATTCATTTACCTTATACAAAAACCCACCTATGGGGCCCCCACACTCCACCCATTCTCCAAGCAACTTGCACCCTCACAGGCCAAGCCATATTGCACTGGGGCACCCCTTTCTGTATCTGAACACTCATCCCAAATTATTCTTTATTCATTCGTAATTGTACAAAGATTTGTTTCCATCATTTACATAGCTTTTTGTCGTCACCTTCGGCGACCTTCTTCCTCTGTCAAAGCAACCCATGTCGCCCTTGGTTGGGGCATCCATTATCTTCTACTCCTGTTGACATCGCCCATAAACCCCGAATATCTCACCATCCATGTACCCCTGCTCTCTTATTTTTTCCACTTTGTCACACCTCTGGCACAATTTTACCCATGCCTAGTCGTCACCCTAACGCTAGGCCAAGTTTCACGGTTGCTGCCACACCCCCTTTATCCCCAACCAAGGGTAGTCTCGAATCTCACCACTTCCTGACTTTGTCCATGTTACTCATCAGTTCCTGATCTTATCTAGTGGATTTCATACAGCCCTCCACTTCTTTGCGTCGCGTCTCCCTTTCTGTCGACATCAGCACAATTTCCAGACGGGCGACAGTATCTTGACTCTCATTACCTTCACAATGAGAAGTCTCGGACGGCACAACGAGTACCACCATTTCTCTTTGTTGTCATTGACCCCTATGACATTCAACTTCAACACTTTATCATGTTGTGGTGGGTCTTTCTTTGCGACTATTGCAGTTGTTCTTTATATTTGTCATACCTCTGAAATTTGATAGGCTATCAATGTCTGCGTGCCATCGACACTTCTTAGAGGTGTCATCACCTCCTTTCAGAGTATGTTCACCATCAGAATTTTTCTCTGCCTTTATCAAAACGCCCCCGAGGGCGATGCAGTTATCTACATCAACACATAGCTTCAGTTACTGTATAACACCCTTTTTGAGTTACATGACATGAGCATGGGGCATGCCCGCCTCGTTTGTACACAGTTTTATTTTTTTACACCTTGTGCATGGATCGGGTCATACAGGTTCCCCTCTCCCTCCAATGGGTTACTCTTGACACTCCCCACACCGCACTTTCTTACATAGGTACTCTCAGTAGAAGAAATGTTGATGTATTTCGGCTATACGTCTGCTCCTAACCTCACACATCAGGGGGCATCTGTTATCACTAGAATTTCATCCGCAAATGGTTACAGGAATCCAGCATCTTCAAAACACCCATTAATTCACTCATGTACCAAAAATGCATTTTCAAAAGGTCCAAAACTATACAACCAGTTATAAAATTAGCATGTGCTAAGACTACACAGGGAGCGCACACACATTCGTCATCCAGAAACGCAAGAAAAGAACATATGCACACGATGTGCGATTGTGGACACAAAAAACCGTGCACCCCTCAGAATGACGCATTTATGATATTGGTCGGCCTCCCACCCACTTCTGGTTTAGCTTCCAAGTCGATTTGACACCCAAATCTCAGATGAATCTGACTAGGGGGTTGGTTAAATACCTAAGGGTGCCCTAAAGGCCCCCTTGTTCACACTAAGAACAGGTCGCATAATACCTCAAAGTTATGCTATAAAAGGAGACCATGGGTGCACTATTTTTTCAAGGAATTCATTTGTATTGTTATGCTACTTATATTCTCTTGGAGAACCCTCTTTTCTCATCAAGAGTATACAAGCGCCATTTCATTTAGCCATTCATATCACCCCTTGAGTGAATGTGCTTTGGATTATCTTCACCATTTCATTCTAGTTTGTTACTTGTAAGAAAAGCTCAATATTTGGGAGTCCAAGAGCCCTCCCTTGGAGGAAGAGGGAGCCCATATATCTCCCTTTCTCTTTGGTGTTTTCTCACTAATACAATCCTATCCATTGGAGGCATGAGTGTTGTTTATTTTCAATTTTAATGTTCTTATGCACTCTAGTTTAGTTTCTTTTATTGTTCTTAGCTTAGTTCTTTGTTTATTCTTTATGCTTGATATTTCTAACTCTTTCTTTTACTGTTGTCTTGCCTAACTAACCCAATTGGGCTTGTAAGCATCCTTATTTTTCTCATTTAGGTGACAAAAGGGGTGCAACACAGACCTTCCAATTCACCATGGTGTGATGCATGACATAGATAAAGGGTATTATGAAAACAATGCAAGGGTGCATTGAATAGGTATGCATGAATACATTATAAAAGTGTGCAAGTGATGAATATGCACACATGCATGATGAGATAAATATATTCTTAAAGGAATTATTAAATGCATTTTGTTGAATGCATGAATATATTATATTGCATATAAATGATTATGCTAACAATTGAAATGATGTAATTATTACTAACTCGTGAAGTTGAGAACATTTCAGGAATTTTTAGATATTGCAATGAAAGAGTTGCAGGTTAAAGTAGTCACATGAGGATGGACTGTAGAAAATATTTGTCCAGGAAATAAAGTAATGAAAACAATAGTGGATAGAAGAAGGAATATCTTGGTTGCTAATAATGCATGTGTATGGAATGATAGTTTCATTCCAGTTAATATGATGCATAGATAGAAGTAATTGAATTTTTAAGTGCATACAATTTTGAGATCACTTTGTAAGATGTTCTAAGTATTAAAATAAAGGTATATTGTGCATGAGATACTGATAATTTGTTTGATTGAATGAAAGTTGAGAATATTACAGGAAAAAGTGGTCTCTAGTATGCCAATGGTGAGCCATAAGAAAGACCAATTCCTACTGCTAGAACAATCAAGAAATTATGAGAAGGAATCTCATAGTTGGGGAAATTTGAATTTTCTTATGAAAATTTTAAGTGAAATTGTTATGATATTATCTCATAATGACTGTATGTGTGTGATACGAATGAGATGATGGCTATTGAATCTATAAATCTCATGAAGAAAGGATATTGTTAGGACCCTTGAACCCTATGATTTCTACAAAGTGAAGATCATTAATGGAGGTCTAGTGATGAGTTGGCACTCTCCTTGCATGTGAAATCCTTGGCTAGATGGATCGTTGAAGAGTTGTGTAGTAGTGAAGGAATGCTTGAGCCTGGAAGGGTGAGTGCAACAAGGAAGAGGCAACTCAAAAATGTATACGGTATGGTGGCTAGAATCATGAGGGTGTGTCAAAAAAAATAATGACATGAATTCTTTCTTGAGGTAGCTCTATGGCATATAGAAAGAGCCTTACAAATGGAAGTGAAGACATGAATCAGGCACCTGAAAAAAAGAGCATCTAAAAAATAAAAAAGATTCAATGACAAAGGTGATCCAAATTTTATGAGCAGAACAAAAATGAATACATATTATTATTAATCTTAACACAAAGGCACAAGAATAACATATCTACAATAACAGAGATACAGTAAAATTGGTTTCTATTCAATAAGAAAATGTGTTGAAACTGTAAAATGCAGCGAAAAACAAGCTTACTAGAATGGTGGTGACTTATCACTGAGAAAAGATGTGACAGTTGCACTCATTCGCAAGAAGATGGTTAAAATGAGGCTCTCTAAGCCTTTTTTACAATAAAAATGAATGCCAAAACCCTAGACATCCAAAAACCTAACCCTAGGAGATGAAGCACCAAAAGTCATGTGGGCCCCGTTGGGGTAAGCTAGTACATCAACTTCTCGGGGTCGTAACTTTTGCATACGATCTTCGTTTTAGGCGCACGATAGCTCGTTGGAAAGGTATATCCAATAACTACACATGTTTTCATTAGAATCTGACTTTGTCTATGGTATAATTGTTGTGATCCCTAAAACCGTTGTTTGGGGCCTCAAAATAGCCCTGGAAGTTAGGGACCCAAAAACTAGGAAAAAACTGCCAAAATGGAGAACTGCCAAAATGAACCAGTTGGAATAGGTGGGAGGCCACCAAAATCCATCTAGATCATTCCTCCCCCTTAGGAAAAAATGGTCTCCATTGTGTTGAGTGCCCCCATCAGATGAGGAAATTTCTGCTGAATTTGGCCCCGAGTGAGCCACTTGCCTTGGTGCGGGAGCTACCCTGCTTTGACAACTCGCTAAAGATAGATCCTTTGGTGGTGAGTTCCCTTGACCTATGTGTCCACAATATGATCATTGGATGCATGTTTCATGGAGTCAGGGTTCAGTTGTTTTAGTTTCAGTTGTTCTGTTATCTCTGAGGTGTCCAAAAATGGTGGGATGTATGGCTGAAGGAGATCCACGTTGAATATTGGGTGTGGGCCAAGGAAAGGAGGAATGTTGAGATAAAAATAATTGTCACCCACAACCTTGGTGATGGTGTAAGTTCCATAATGGAGTGTGTGAAGATTTCGATGGGGCTCTGTAAGACATTCTTTCTATAAGTGTAACCACACTTTGTCTCCCACCTGAAATTTATGTCGCACCCAGTGTTGATCATGGCATTGCTTGTACATGGAATTGGACTTCTGTAAAATATCCTGAAATTGTTGGCGGATGTGCTAGATCCGCTCAATGAACTGGGAGAATTTATCAGCATCAGTTGGAGAAGGTGATGAATCGGCCATGGTGGCCACAAGAGGTAGTGCAACATCCATGGGACCCAATGGTTGGAATCCCAACCCAACCTAAAAGGGGATGTGGCTGGTTGAGATATGTAGGGCTCTGTTGTAGCTATGTTGAACATAGCGAAGACTCTCATACCATATGTGGGGGTGCTTGGAATTGTACATGTGCAGGATATGCACTATCATCCGATTGGTGACCTCAATTTGCCCATCTATTTGGGGGTGGAAGGTAGTGGACTTGGTGAGCTTGGTGTCCAGCAGTGACCAGAGGCTCAACTAGAATGTGTTGAGGAACCGACTGTCCCAATTTGAGATAATGGTTTGTGGGATTCCAAAATGTACCCAGACTCATTCAAAGAAGAGCTTGGTAGTGGCCTCTATTGTGATGCTCTTCATGCAAGCGGTCAGGATCGCCATCCTGGAAAAGTGATCAACAACCACAAAGACATAGTCATTTCCCCTCTTAGTGGACAGAAGGCATGACATGTAGTCCATTGAAATGGATTCCCATGGCCTGTCAGGAGTAGGAAGGGGGTGTACATGCCTTGTTTATTATTGGTTGGTTTGGCAATAGCGCAGGCAGTGCAGGACCTGATATACTTGCTGACATCTTGTCAAAGTTTCAGCTAGTAGAAATGTTTCTGCATCACTGCCACTATATTTTCGACGTCGAAGTGTCTTGCCACCTGACTATAGTGGGATTCCCAAATCAACTTCACTCACTTGCTTGATGGAACACAGAGATGACCCAGTCGACACAATATCTTGTCCTGAAGATGGAAATTAGTGACAACTGAGTTTGCACGGAACATTTGGTATGTGGTGGTGAATTCAGGGTCTATCTCATAGAGGTTGGGCGATCCAGAGGTCTCGTGGCCGCAAGAGTCTAGCACCATGGTGAGTACCGCCACTGGACGTCGGTTGAGGCAATCAGCGACTGAGTTGATACTACTTATTTTATACTTGATGTTGAGCTAGAACTGCTGCAAGTATGTGGACCAATTATGATGGCGCTCATTCTGCAATTTGCCTTGTGTCTACATGAACCGCAGTGGTTTATGATCTGTGTGGATGACTGTCTCCTTCCTGAGAACGAAATGTCTCCACTGGCGGCATGCTTGCATAATGGAGTACATTTCTTTGTCATAAGTAGGGTGCTTACGGACAACATCTGATAGTGTCTCACTATGATAGGCCACGGGGTGGTTGTGCTAAGTGAGAACTATGCCAACAACATAGTCTAAAGCATATGTCTCGATATCAAAGGTTTGTTGCAGGTTCGTTAATGAAAGTATTGGGGCTGAGCACAAGCATTTCTTTAAATCATCGAACACTTGTTGTTGGGACATGGCCCACACAATTTTTTCCTTACCACCACCCCTAGTTACTTGGCTGAGGGACTAAGAAGCTCTGAAGCTTAATGAGTGTGGTTGGGGCTGGACAGTAACGGATGACCTAGATCTTGGTTGGATCCACATATACACCATGTTTATCCATGATGTAGTCTAGGTACTGGACCATGTCCATGCTGAAGGATCATTTTTCCAAGTTGACATATAGCTTGTGCTATTGCAGGGTGTGTAGCACCTGTTGAATATGTTGCAAGTGTTCCACCCAAGTCTTGTTGTAGATGAGGATGTCATCCAGATACACCACTACAAAAGTATTGGTGAAAGTTCATAGGATATCTTCCATCATCCTCGTGAAATTTATTGGAGCATTTGTCAAACCAAAGGGCATGACCATCCATTCAAAAATACCTTCTTTTGACTTGAAGGCGGTCTTCCATACATCTGTCTGTTTTATGGAGACCTGGTGGTAGCCAGAATTTAGATCAATCTTACTGAAGTATTTGGCCCCCTTGAGTTGATCAAGGATATCATTGATTCTGGAGATCGGGTACCAATTCCTGAATGTGATTTTATTTAGGGCCCGATAATCAATGTAGAGTCGCCAAGTCTCGTATTTCTTTTGTACCAGCATGATTGGGCTCCCACAAGGCGATGAGATGGGATGGATGTGCCCCTTGTGGAGTAGTTATTTGATCTATCACTTGATCTCCTCATTCTCTAACAGAGATATGTGGTAGACTAGCCCATTCAGAAGCAGTGCGTTGGGGGTCAGATCGATGGGATGCTTGACCTGACAGTGCAGAGTTACCCCGGTAGGTGAGGAGAAGATACCTTTGTATTCTACCACGACCTTGTCCACTTGCTTCTGCTGTGTGGAGAGGTCGACCGCAGAGGCTCTAGATGTGGCCACAATATTTCGCTCACTCTGAGAGAGAATCACGAAGAAGACAAGCTTCCCAGTCTGAGAGATGATCTTCCTGCATTTCTTAGTAGAGATCAAGGAAATAGCACTAGGTGAGATTGCCTCAGGTATCCTGTATAATTTCTTGTTCAAAGTAATAATAACACTACGAGGCCTAGACTCATATACAACATGAATTTTCCATAAATAAGGTTGGCCCAAAAGAACATTACAAACTTTGAGATGAGCAACATCACATAATGCCTCTTCTTTGAATGGCTTGATGTCGTATGACAGGCGGCACTGTTGGCTGACGCAAAGATTTCTTCCTTAGCAGAGCCATCCAATGGTGTAGGGTTGCGGGTGTGGCATTTTTTGCAAGGCTAGACGCTTGAAAACATCTTCTAAGATGAGGTTCTTCTAGCTACCGTTTTCAATGATAAAGTGCATCGGGGTGCCTTTTACCCACGTCTGTGAATGAAAGAGGCGCTCGTCTTCTTCTAGCTCTGGTTCAACGGGATGGACCTTGGTGGTAGAAATAGTGGCACTGGGTTCCGCATCAATGATCTGTCTCCCCCTTTTTGGTTCTAAATCAAAGTCGGAACCTGCATCTCATTCAGAGGCTTTCACCTCAACCACCAACAATTTCTTGGAACGACAATCAAGAGTGTTATGCCAAGGGATCTTATGGAAGTCGCACCACTTCTCGGTATCTTTCTTTGTCTTTTTGGTGTCCTTCTTTGCTTGCAACCTAGACTGGTTGTCCTGAGGCTATCTGTCTTTTCTCTGTCCTTTGTTCTCTGGGTTGGGTATTCCATTTACTTGCTTCTGATGTGTGGGGTTCTCAGGCCCAAATTGCCGCATCTTTTGTTTAATATTTTTATCAATTTTGACGACATATCGATAGGCCGTGCCTAAGGATGAGATGTCTAAAAAATCCATTTTAGCCTAGATGTATCTATGCAGACCACCGCGATACTTGAGCACCAGATGTTTCTCAAAATATTTGATACCCATCTTGGTGTGCAAGGTATGGAAGATATTTGTGAACACTGGCATTGCTTGGTCTCTTTCTTGTCGCAGTGTGGTCCATTTTGTATACAGGTCGTCATAACTTCTGACAGGGTAGTATTGTTCCTTGTTAGCATCCCTAAAGGACTCCCAGGTGATCGCGATTGTAAATAATCAGGGTTCCTCTATTTCCTTTTTCTCACATAAATTCTCCCACCAATCTTTGACATGGGGGACGACTTTGAGGAGCACAAACATAATATTTTCTCTGCTTGAAAAATTATGGACAGAAAAATACTCTTCTAGGATATTTAACCATTTGTCTACAACATTTGCATCTATCTGACCTTCAATTATGGAAATATCAAAGTTGATTTGTACCTTGAAGGGGGTGGCACCTCCTTACAAGGAAGATGTGTCGTTTGTTGGTAGCTATCGAAGGATTTGCACAAAACTATCCTTCATTTTGTTCCTCTGTTGCGTGAGGGATTCCTCGAGCAACATTTTGAAAGGATCTCTTGTCGCGTCATCTTTCTTTTATCCCACCATGATAGGTCGCTTATGCGTGCGAGAGATTTTTTCCTCAAGATAAACAAGATCTAGACCCAATTCTTTGTACCCTGAACTTGTCGGGGATAGGCATTAAGAACGATAAAGAGCAGACCGCTTTGATACCATTGATCCAGATTTCATGAGTAGAATGAAAATGAATACAGATTATTATTATTCTTAACATAGAGACACAAGAATAACAAAGGTACAATAACAAAGATACAGTAAAACTGGTTTCTATTCAATAAGAAAATGTTTTTAAATTGTAAAATGCAGCGGAAAACAAGCTTGCTAGAATGGTGGTGGTTTATCTCTGAGAAGAGATGTGATGGTTGTGCTCATCCACAAGAAGATGGTTACAATGAGGCTCTCCAAGATGTTTTTACAATAAACAAGAATGATAAAACCCTAGACATCCAAAAACCTAACCCTAGGAGATGAAGCACTAAAAGTTGTGTGGGCCCCATTGGGGTAAGCTAGTACATCAACTTCCCGGGGTCGTAACTTTTGCATACGATCTTCGTTTTAGGTGCACGATAGCCTGTTGGAAAGGTATATCCAAGGAATACACATGTTGCAATCAGACTCTAATTAAGTCTACATTATGGATGTGGAGAGACCTAAAAATGTTGTTTAGGGCCTCAAAACGACCTTGGAAGTCAGGGACCCGGAAACTAGGAAAAAACTGTCAAATTGGAGAACTGCCAAAATGAGCCAATTGGAATAGGCGGGAGGCCACCAACATCCATCTAGATCAAAAGGCATGGATGGAATTAATTCCAATGGACATGTTACAATCCTGAAGATGCTAAATGAGGATCATGAGGATGCCATGCAGGAGGAGTAACCACATCATTTTGGAGCTTTTGAAGAATTTTGATTGTACATGTGTATATAATGCACTGAGGAAAATGCATAAATAAAGGGGAGTGGAATTTAATACCCCTAGGTTGAACCCCATATTGGAAATGTACATATGTTTATAAGTCGGTGAGTTAGGATGTTATGGGCATGAGTGCTTGTGTATATATGTTTTAGGTTGAAGAGACTGTATGTTGAAAGGCTAGGTGAGCTTGACATTGTATAATGTAATCACACTCATATTATTAATAAAATACATCATTGTTGCATACCAAGTCATTTGAAAGACTATGGGGGGATAGGACTCCACGAGAGGGAAAGGGGGATAAGGGTTTAAGAAAAGGCCCAAAGGGGCTAAGTCAAGGGGGCTTAAGCTAAAGGAATATTATAATATATTCTTAAAGTCCTAAGTCTTATGACATGATTTTATCTTGAGTTCCTAAGGGGTGGAACATATTACCAAGGGGAGGAAAAGGTAGTTCTTTGTATGTCATGTGCCAATATGGGCACATGCATATGTAAAGGAGGAATTCAGTGTAATTCTCTCATTCCTTCCATCGTTTTGATGTTGTCCTGGAGGGTGTGATCTGGGGAGATGTTGTTGCACTGTTATTTTGTGCAACCCTGTAAATCCTTAGGGGTTTGGGTTTGAAGAAGCAGGTTTTCAGGCTCATGGAGCACTCTCTTTGGGTGAGAGAATTGATAGGGATATGTTTCTCTATGTGTTGGTCTAGTGGGTGCCATAACTCTCTGAGAGCAACCTTGTGTTCCAAGTGACATAGCGCTCTGATACTTCCTGGCGAACATATTGTAGAATTCCTAGAAGGGAAGTGGGACAACCGAAGGACTGTGGAGCAGTGAAGGGGTACACTTCCTTGGGTGGGATAGGCTTTGGGGGATGAGAGACTGTGAGGTGGAACTGCTGCTAGAGTTGGTGCCATTGACCTTGTCTTGTTTTGTTGAGTGTTGTATGACCTTAGTGGGATTGGTGCGAGCACATTTTCCCTAGTTGAGTCATATCCCCAGCTCGGGGTGACCTATTGTTGAGAGTGAATGAACAACATAGTCTATGGTTAGGAGGAATGTCTAAGGTTTATAGAAAATTGATGATTTTCAATAAAATATAAGTGCTCTTTTATGTGTATTATTCTGTTGAATAATGTATGTGTTTGTGTAATTCAGTTATGTTATAATTATGCATGGATTGTATGTTATTATAATTGTTGTACTATTTTTTCATTGATTGTCAAAGGATTGATGTCAAAGGGTTGATGTCAAGTATTGTCATAATGATGTGTTTGTATCATTGATATATTGATTATTGGTTATATGGTCATTGATGTAATTGTTGTCAAAGGGTTGATGTCAAGTGGTGTCATAATGATGTGTTGATATTAAAGGGAGTTGTATCATTGATGTCATGTCATGGTTGATAGGAAGAACCAAACGRATAAACTCCAAAGTGGTCCCCTTATGGTGAAAGTATGCATGGGAAGATGCTCTTGGATAAAGTTCTCAAAGTGGTCCCCTTATGGTGAAATCCCTCAYGGGAAGATGCTTTGTGAAGTCCAAATGGTTAGGTGTTTGAGTAGCYCAACAGTGTGGTTAGGGAAACCAAGTTTGATTGAGGAATAATTTAATGAATATCAATGAATTTACAGGAGAAAATATTCTACATGGATAGTATATGTCATGTCATTTTCGGTGATATGTGGAAYGTCACATAACTCCTCACRATTAGAGAGTTATGKTCAWGTGAAGTTTGAGAACCCTCATGAGTTATCTAGAAACCYCTAGAAGRTCAAATAAGTCGAGAAGGTCAAAAAAGTCAAATTATTCTAGAAGCTCCTAGAATAAATTGACCAGTCAAAGTGGTTATTCATGGGTTAAGTGGTTGCAACAAGAAAACAATTAAAAATAAATTAGYTGCAACTAGAAGTGGAGAGTTTATTATATGTGGATAAAGTGGTTGTAAGTGGACAAAGTGTTTAGAAGTGGGTTAGCCCCAAAAGAAGGAAGTTGGATAAGTTGGTTAGAATATAACCCCTAGAGGAAGCTACTTGGAAAAGTATAAATAAGAGAGCAAGGATCTCTTATGAGCATGATTTTTTATCATATTGAATATCCATTTGTGAAAGGTTATTTGGGAAGGTATTATTGATAGAGCAAATTCGCAGTAGCAAAACCGCGACAAAAAAACCGCATCAGCAGATTTGACAGTTGCAGAAAGTTGGAAGTTTGGTAACCACATTAGATTTTCATATTGGAATTGTTCCAATTGTTGCATGGTATGGTATAGGTCTTGATGATTGCTACACGATTAAAGGTATGGTTTTGGCACATGGTCTTGTGTAAGGGTTTATGGAGATTATAGTGTATTGCTAGAGGTATCATGTTGGTTAACTTGGTGATATTGTGCATATGGTTGAGAGTTGACTTGATGATTGATCTTTGTAAGTAGATCAGATTTGTATGATGATATTGATGAGATAGGTTGAGGTGGCAGGTTGTTGTGACAACTTGATAGTTGATGCACTTGTCTTGGTATAGACTATTGGTACAATTTGACATATTGCTTTTTGTCTACAAGTTGGGTCTTGTACTTGAGGGTTGGATTCCTCACATCTCGGTTGGTGCTGCGATATGCAGGCTAAGTCTTGCAATTGAGAATTGGTGATCTGTTTGAGTTGGTGTTCTTTTCAGTTGGTGCTAATAAAACCTGAGATTGTAGTCTCCTTTAACATATAATACAAAAAGCTTAAACATATATATGTTGCTCTTTGTGTTCATTATTGTGATTGTTCAAAGTTATTTATTGTTGACGTATGTTGTTGAGATATGTTTACATGCAAGCAACCAAGTGTGAATGGAACTAATGAGTAAATGGTGATTGCTAACTAAAGTTTTAAAAGAAGTGTAAAACGAATCTCACACTGATTCACCCCCCCTCTTAGTGTCGTCGGTGTGTCCAACAAGAACTACATAATTGTTGCATATGCAAGACATATTAATGTAGTTTGAATCAAAGGCCTGGACAAGGGTCTGGGTATGAGCCTTCAAGAAGGTTGGTTGGTTGGAAGATTGGCCGATTAAGTTAATGGTATCATAGCTAAGAATTTATGGGTGATTTTATGGGAAAATCATGAAATTTTTCAATGCCTTGGCATCCCAACAAGCATCGGGGTGGCTAGGTATGTTACAATAATACATTAATTTATGACACACTTTGTTGGTAAAATTTCTCCATAGCTTTGTCCAACAATAATTTATGACACTCTTTTCATAAGATTTCTCTATAATGAAGCTAACAAGGCTAATCATTAACACTTTGTAGGGCATTAATTTACGACATTTTTTTAGAAGACTTATGAAGACTACTACATCAAGAGAAGCAAGGTGCTCTTATAGGTTAGGGTAGCATATATCTTTGTGTACATGCATGTGTATGTGGGTAGAACTAATAAAATAAATAGAAAAAATGAATAACATTTGAAATGAAATGTAAAAAAAGAGTCGATGCAAAAATGCATAAATACTAAAATAAACAAGAATAGATCCATCTTAATAGTAAAGATTTTAAGCAGCAAGAAGTTTACCCTTATTTTTTTATTTTATTTTTAATTTGTCTTGTTGCTTAATAGATACAAGGTTAAGATCGATATATCATAGTTAAGATCCACATTAACCACAAACCTATCAATCATCAAGAGGGATCAAATCCCTCAAAGTACAAATCATTACTCAATTTTTTGCACTTTGAAAACAATTTGCACCTTGTGGGATTTAATAATGTATCTC
>ML803578.1:60534-74952 GCA_009831015.1 Picea engelmannii | reverse complement strand
GATCTAGTGTGGGTTGGAAGAAGAACAAAATCTTTAATGGGGAACCCTTCCATCCACCTTATTTCCAAGAAATCAAGAGCATCAGGTTGAACAAGTCGTGGGCTCCTTATATTGAAATCTTCCAAGAGAAGGCCAACAACTTTGGCTACCACCATTTTCGGACAAAATTTTAGCCCCTGAAAAATCCCTCTATTTATAGCTAGCTAAATTTTCCAGCAAATAAAAAAAGGGAGAGTCAACCGAACTCTTTTGAAGAAAGGCTTTCCATCAAAGGTGCCAAGTTAGGCTTGAGGCCAACAAAAAAGAATATGTTCAATTGAAGTGAGAAATTGATTTCTGAAAACTAGGTTATACAAAACTATTCTCCAAATGGCCTTGGAGAAAGGGAAATTCAAAAAGAGATGTGAGGAAGAATCCAAATCATCGAGGCAAATAATGCACTTGAAGCGCCCTCATGAATACCCATTTTTTCCAAATTTTCTTCGGTGGGCACTTTGTAAAGCATAAGGGTCCAACTGAGACCCAGTTTAAGACCCATTTTAAGAAAGTTGAGGTCTAGTTTAAGAAAGAGATTTCAAAACCAAATGTTTTTTAAACAACCATAAGGAAGTTATGCCTCACTCTGTTAAAGGCATTGGTCATGTATAGCTTTATTATCATTCCTTTATCTTTTATTATTTTGTTGGAATGAATAGCCTCCTGAACAAGGATAATTTTATCAATGATTTGTTTTTTCTCAACAAAGCCTCCTTGATTAGGGGAGATGAGTCTTGGAAATAGGGTTTTTTTTTTTTTTTCTATAACTTTTGAGATGATATTATAAGAGACATTGCAGAGAGAGATAGGCCTAAATCTATTGAAGGAGGAATGATTTACCTCTTTGGGAACAAGGGCCAGAAAGGAGGAATTGGTGCTACCTCCAATGTGAGTTGATTTCTGAACATATCTAACCATGCAGATTAAGTCGAACTTGATTGTGTTCCAGCAGATTTTGTAAAAATGTGCCAAACATCCACTAGGTCTAGGCACTTTTCCCAATTCCATTTGTTGGATTGTTGTAAATATCTTTGATTCTTCAACAGGGTCTAAGATATTTTTGTTGTCTTGTTGGGTAATAACTCGAGGGATGTGTTCCAACAACTTAGTAATATCCTCCCGATGGGATGGGGGTGGATCCATATACAAGTTTTTGAAATGTTGAAAGGCAACTTCTTTTATTTGTGCAAGTGAGGAGACAATTAACCTGTCTTATTTCACAATTTATTTAACATTATTCTTCCACAACAGAGCTCTCTCTTGTCTGTGAAATAATTTAGTTTTCATGTCTTTTGTTTTTAGCCACATGCTCCTTGATTTCATCCTCCAATTTTCTTCCTCCACTCTTAGGGAATTGTGATAATGTTGAAAGGATTTCTATTCTTCTTGGAGCAATTCCCCTGTGGTTGTAACATGTTATGTCTTCTCCTAGAATGACTCAAATTTTTTGACAAGGGCATTGATTTTCAAAGTAGGTGATTTATAGATAGTTTTGACCCACTCCTTTAGGGCTTGTTTAGTTCTCTTCATATTTTTCTCTCAAATATGGATTAGGGAGCCCGTGACCCAGCAAGACCACGAGTTGGGAATTAAATCAAAGAAGGATGGGTCTTGCACCCATAAGGGATTGAAGTAAAAGGGGATATAACCCAGATCCTCAAGCTCAAACAATACTAAAGAAATAATTTAGTGGTTAGAGCCTCCCTAAGGGAGAATGAACGAAGAGAAGGATAGATTACCCTCAAGATAAGAGTTGCTTACGAGAAATATGTCTAGACAAGCGATGATGTAGACCTGGCCCAGGTATCGATTTGACCAAGTATACTTGCATTTATTTGGATTGATATTTGAAAGATCCATGGAGGAGATCAGATCATCCATGTGCTCCCTTGAGGGATCTCTGACTAGACTGCCTCCCATTTTTTCCTTGGGATGGAGGATTGTGTTGAAGTCCCCAACAATAATGAAGTGAGGATTCATGTTCGAGTTCTGGAGGGTGAGAAGTGAATCCCAACATATGTTTTTTTCATGATAGTTGTTCAACATGTAGACATTACATAGAAAGAGAACCTTCCTTATGACCACGTGAGATAGGTTGACTTGAATCCATTGATGAGAAGACCGATTGCTTTGTAAGTGAAAAAAATGGGGGTTCCAGTGTAACACCCTATTTCCCCCATTCTATAAAAATAACTATATTGGCCAAGAACTATGGCAAACACAAAAGATGTGAATGTTTGATTCGACAGACCTTTGTATAAAAGGCCGATGAATGTAAATTATGTTATGATTATGTGTTGCATGACTGTTGGGAGGGGGATGTGCTAAAAGAGACCATGATGGCTAATGAGAGGTGGTGGAAGGGAACTGGAATGGTTGTGCTAACTTCCACTGGGTCAATACCATACTGGTTTTTACCTGCTCAAAGATCAAAGTAGCTCTCTGACCCTGGAATGAATTTCCCGTTAGATTGGTAGGTGGGAACGCTCCTCAGGAGTTAATTAGGGGATGGGCATGAACCTCCCATCCGTAACATCTCCCAGACCTGACCGTGGATGGGGAAATTCATGCCACACGCAATCTTGCAGGGAAAAGGCAAGAGAGGAAGTGTGGTAACAAAAAGGCAAGAGAGGAGAATGCATGTGACGGAGATCGCGGGGAAGAACTGGAGAAACTCTGGAAATATAGGGAGTTCTGAACATAGGAGAAGGAGAGTAACCTTCGTCCTTGACTTCCGTTGAGATGGAAGTAGGAGACTGAATCTCGAGCATCGTGGTCTAGCTCGAGGGTGGCTAGTGGTAAATCCGTTTGGAGTCACTGAGCCTACGGTTGGGTGGAAACGAGCACCCCTCTCAGCAGTCGCGTCACACTTGGTGTTTTCTGATAAGTGTTATGCCTTGAATTTTTGAATTGAATGCATGCCCATGTTTATACGCTCATAAATGGTTTCTGTATGGAAGTGTTTGCATGTGTTTTGATTTGGAGACAAGGCATACATGCTTATACTTATATGACCATAATCGGTCTATGTATAGAATGAGTAGGTTCAAAATACGAGTCCGTTCCCTTGAAAATTGTCCTATCTACTTGGTTCGCGCTATCCCCTGGTTTAATTTCCCGAAGGCACTTCTCTCGGGAAGTTTCCTCGCACTCCAGAGTCGGAGTGAGTCCCTTGAAAGGACTACCATGATAGTAAACCCATGAGTTTGCTTTACCCCTACCACCGAATTTATAGGTTGACGAATTAGGAATACTTTTACTCAGGTCACCAAGCCTAGGGATAATTTACCCAAGAACCCTCTGAAAGATCTGTCAGAGCTCTATTGCCCGTCGACCTTAACCTTTGCATAGGTAGGAGGGTGGACTTGGCAATGTCTTGAAAGTCCCGGAGTATCTAGACCCATTCATCAACATTTCGACATTTTGGCGTTTCGACACCCAAGAAACCAAAGGGAAAGACCCTTCGTCGTCACAAGTCGCGAAGTCCCAGTATGTGAAACTCTGAATTAGCTTAGTGTGAATAGGTTTCAGCATTTCAACATTTCAGCATTTCGGCACCTGGGAAACCAAAGGGCAAGACCCTTCGTCGTCGCAAGTCGCAAAGTCCCGGTATGCGAGACTCCGAATTAGCTTAGTGTGAATAGGTTTTGGCATTTCAGCATTTCGACGTTTCGGCACCCGGGAAACCAAAGGGAAAGACCCTTTGTCATCGCAAGTCGCGAAGTCCCGGTATGCGAAACTCTGAATTAGCTTAGTGTGAATAGGTTTCAACATTTTGGCATTTCGGAACCTGGGAGACCAAAGGGGAAGACCCCTCATCTTCGTGAGTCATGAAATCCCAGTTCACAAAAATCCGGGAGGATCTGGACCGTCCATCGGAGGAGACGCGTGGTGAGCAGTCAGAGTTCAGAGAAAGCTCTGAAACCTCATAAGCCATTGGATCTCATAGGATAGCAAGGGGGTTAAGGATGAGTGTCCTTCAACGCCCTTAAGCTCAGGAGGGATAGTGACCGTCAGATCTAGATCAATGAGGTTTGTTGATCTCCTACATGAATTTCCATATCAGAATTCGAGGATTTGAGTGACAGGAGTTCTAGAGTTGTTGCATCGTGAACTCCCAGTTCACGAAACTCTGAAGAGATCTGGACCGTTGGATTCATATCATCGAGGACTGTCGGATCTCATACAAGAACTCGCGTATCGGATTTCGGGTTTCAGGGTTCGAAGAGTCGAAATACTCAACTCTCTTGCATTTCTAACTCCTGGTTACCTAAATCCCGATACAACTAGGATCGTCTGATCAGGGGGAGATTCGTAGCCATCGATCTCAACATAGGTACGATTTTGGGTTTCAGGGTTTGAGGAGTCGAAGGACTTGAATCTCAGGCATCGTTGAGTCGTGAATTGCGAAAGGCGCCTCTTGGCTTGGTCTAGGGTCATAACTGATGATCACATGGAGGTGAAGCTCGTGCTTGGTGCTTGAGTTGAACACGACGGGTTTTCAATGAAAGAACTGGTGGATTGGTTAGTGAAGGTTCTGACAGGAAGAGCTAGCCTGCACTAGGACCTCATAGGAACTCGGGGATTCTGGCCCTCGAGAAAAAGGAGAAAAAGGAAAAAAATCTATTAGGCCGCAGTGGGTATGTTACAAATTGGTATCAGAGCATGGTTACAACACTTGGCTTGCTTGGGCTCATGGACGAGTTGTGCAGGAACTCCATCTGAAGTACTCTTCAAAGGAGTAGCTCTCTATCCTAACCCCCCTTATCAAAAGCCGAAGTTAAGAATGAAAATTCCTATTGTGTGTATGCATTTGAAAAATATGAATTATGCACTGATTGTGAATGAATATAATGTTCACTAATAATAAGTGTTTTTCTTGCACAACAAGCGGACGATCAACCACAGGAAACTGTAGATGCAAAGAATAGTGATGCACCACGAAGCAGGGGATGGCTCTCACAATAGAGACAAAGAGTCTGACAAAAGGAGAGTGGTAGAAACCCCTCCAGATCTAGCTGAGACTATGAGAAGCCTCATTGTCTAACTATAGAGCTGCAAAGCCGACAATGAGAGGTTGATGAAAGAGCAAGAGAAGCAAATGGAGATTAATGCAGTCTTGCTGCAGAGTTTATCCGACATACAAAGACAATTGCATCATGGACCTGACACCAGTCACGCGGACCAACGATAGACAAAGAGAAGTTGAAGCCCACCTGGGATACGGAAACGTGGCCCTTTAAGTGGCCACACTGGGAGGAGCACCTAGAGAAAGGTTCACCCCAGAGATAAGGGACAAGCGTCGGACGATTCCTTTGGAAAGGAAACTAGCGACTCAGAGGGATCTTCTAGTAGCATAACTAGTTCTTATTCCCGAAGAAAATGGAAGAAGCGAAATCATTCCAAAAATCATAATCTCGAAGAATTCAAGAAGGCCAAGCAACCCTCTTTCGACGGTGAAATAAAGAAGGGAGAGGAAGCGGAGGCCTGGCTGCTTGGACTAAAGAAGTATTTCAGAGTCCATGACTTCTCAAAAAATTTGAAGGCCCGAGTAGCCACTTTCAACCTGAATGGGAAGGCTTCCATTTGGTGGGAAGACCTTAAGAACGTAAAAGGGATTCATGAAGAAGACCTATCTTGAGAACGGTTTGAGAAATACTTCAGGAAGAAGTATTTGTCGGAAATGTATTTCGACGAAAAGACTAAAGAATTCTATGAACTCAAGCTGGGGCAATGCACCATAGAGGAATATGTCAGCAGATTCCTCGAATTGTTGAGGTACGTACCCTATATAAAAGCAGAAAAGGCAAAGGTGCAACGATTCATTAGTGGACTACCTAAGGACTATCATAACAGGATCATTTTTTATGAGCCAATGACCCTAGAATATACTATCTGAAAGGCAAGATATTGTTATGAACAGCTTGGTCATCAGACAAAACCTCGTGAAGGCTGGAAGTAGAAGAATAGTTCGGGATTCCATAAAAAGGGGTTTAAATCCCCAAGATTTAAAAACTATAAAAAGGACTCAAGGATGAGCTTTCCAACCCGAAGTGTACACCAGCAGAATTTCCCCTCCCAAAGCGGAAATAAACCTTTTGGATATACCCAGGAAAGATTTATAACCCGAAGAAAGAACCCTTAAAATGTTGGGGTTTTGGAGAAGAACATCTACTGAGGGACTGCCTGCACCGACAACAAAATAGTTTGAGAATTTACAACGTTCAAGAAGCTACCACCGTCAATGACGTGGCCAGGAACGTGCCACAAATTTATGCAGCCTTGGATAATAAACAAGTTGACCACCAAGCTTCAATGGTGGAGGTGGAAGGTATGATCACCAACCATCTAGTGTCTATTCTAATTGACCCTGGTTCAAATTTGAGTTATATAGCCCCTAAGCCTGTTGATAAGTGTAAATTGTAGCCGCATAAACACGCCAAGCAATGGTTGGTATAGTTAGCCACTGACACCAAAAGAAAGGTAGCGGAGGTCATACCAGCTTGCCAATTCACTATGGGTGAATTCCCCACCCAAGCAACCCTTAACGTATTACCCCTAGGATTGTATGACCTGTTGATTGGTATGGACTAGCTAGCCACATATAAAGCCAAACTGGACTGCTACCACAAAACCTTAGAATGTGTAAGTGAAGAAGGAAGAAGGATAACCCTTCAAGGGATCCAAAAACCTGTCTCGGTGAGATGAATATTATCCCTTCAAATGAGAAAGTATTGCAGAAAGGGATGTCCACTATATGCGATATAGGTGTTGGAATCAGTTGAAGATGATAAACCAAGCCTCGAAGACCACCCCACACTAAGAGAATATAGAGATGTATTTCCAGAAGAGGTACCAGGTATACCTCCAAGAAGGGACATTGACTTCTCGATAGAACTTGCACCGGGAGTGGTGCTAGTGTCTAAGACACCCTACAAGATGAGCACACTCAAGCTAGTTGAGATTAAATTACAACTAAAAGAAATGATGGATAGAGGCTATATCCGGCCCAGCGTGTCTCCATGGGGAGCACCAGTCCTGTTCGTGAAAAAGAAGGATGGTACCCTCTGACTATGCATAGATTATAGACAACCCAATAAGGTAACCATAAAGAACAAGTACCCCTTACCCAGGATCGATGACCTGTTCGATCAATTGGGAGGTGCTTCCATCTTCTCAAAGATTGACTTGAGATCTGGATACCATCAAGTCTAAATCAAGGGTGAAGACATCCACAAAACTGCCTTCAGGACGAGATACAATTGCTATGATTTTGTAGTAGTACCATTTGGATTGACCAATGCCCCTGCCACTTTTATGTGCTTGATGAACAATGTGCTCAGCAAATTCCTAGACAAATTTGTACTAGTTTTTATTGACGATATATTAATTTACTCCAAGAATAGAGAGGAACATGAGGAACATCTTAGACTTGTGCTTCAGGTTCTAAGAGAACATCAGCTCTATGCCAAATTTAGCAAGTGCGAATTTTTCCAGAAGCAAATACATTACTTGGGCCATGTCATATCTGAAGAGGGAGTAGCAGTAGATCCCAACAAGATTAGGTCTATCATGGAATGGCCTACCCCAAAGGAAATTTTGGATACCAGATCCTTTATGGGCTTAGCAAGATAATATAGGAGATTTATAAAAGGATTCTCCAAGATTGGTTGTCCAATCACTGCCCTCCAGAAGAAGGGAGATAAATTCACGTGGACACAAGAATGTGAAGAAATATTTCAATCCGAAACACCTTCTGACCCATGCTCCCGTGCTGAAGATCATTGATCCCAAAAACGACTTCCTTGTGTGCACAGATGCCTGTAAGGAAGGGCTCGGAGGAGTCCTTATGAAAGGAGGAAGTGTAGTCTGCTATGAATCCCGAAAATTGAATGAGCATGAAGTCAACTATGTGACCCATGATCTAGAGCTGGCCGCCATAGTGCATGCCTTAAAAATGTGGAGGCATTATCTCATGGGAAGGAAATTTGAACTTATGACAGACCACTGTGGATTGTGATATTTGTTTGACCAACCAAAGCTCAATGCCAGACAAGCTAGGTGGATGGCCCTCCTTAGTGAGTTTGATTTTGAAATCAAACATGTTAAAGGAAAGGAAAATAAGGTGGCCGATGCCCTTAGTAGAAGTATGAAAACAATTCACCTGGCAGCGGTGAGTACCTATGAGACTAATGTCAAATAAAGAGTCAGGAATGCACAAGAAACAGACACATTCTTCCAGACCGTGACCTCGTACCTAGAGCAAGAACCCGCATGAATAAAGTATGAAGGCTACCAGATGATAGATGGAGGTCTACTAACTTACAGAAACAAATTGTATATTCCAGATTGTGACAACTTGAAGAGGTTCATAATGGATGAACTACATAAAAGACCATATACTAGTCACCCGGGATATCAGAAGATGATCACGGCCACTAGGAAACAATTTTATTGGCTTGGGTTAAAGAAATACATAGCTAACTATTTAGCTAAGTGTCTAGAATGGCAACAGGTTAAAGCAGAACACCGACACCCAGCATGATTATTACAACCTCTACCAATCCTAGAATGGAAATGGGAAACTATTTCCATGGACTTCATCACCAGATTACCAACATCGATCAAACATAATGACACCATCATGGTAGTAGTGGATAAACTGAGCAAGTCCGCCCATTTTATCCCCGTCAAATCGACTTGCAAGGAAATAGATATCGCCAGCATATTCATGAAGGAGATATTCAAACTACATGGTATGCCTAAAGAGATCGTGTCTGACAGAGACACGAAATTTACTTCCAACTTTTGGAAATCCTTGATGGCTGGTCTAGAGACCAAATTACTATTTAGCACAGCCTATCATCCTCAAACTGATGGACAGATGGAAAGAGTGAACCAAATATTGGAAGACATGCTAAGAATGCATGTAATGCATCAACCCAAGAAGTGGGAAGATTACCTACCATTGGTGGAATTTTCCTACAATAACGACTACCAAGAATCCCTGAAGATGAGTCCCTTTGAAGTCCTCTATGGTAGAACGTGAAACACCCCAGTCAGTTGGAGTAACCCGGTAAACAAAATTACTATTGGACCTGACATGTTGAAAGAAATGGAACAACAAGTGATTCAGATAAAGAAAAACCTAAAGGTCGCTCAAAACAGACAGAAAAGTTACGCCGACCGAAAGAGAACTCCAAGAGAATTCAAGACGGGGGACCATGTATATTTCAGAGTTAGGCCTAGGAAGAGTTCTCTGAGGATGGGATCTTGTGCCAAGTTGGCACCTCAATATTGTGGACCCTTTGAAGTTCTAGAGAGAGTGGGACATGTAGCCTATAGGCTAGCACTTCCTCCCACAGTAAAAGCACATAATGTTTTTCATGTTTCATTATTGAAGAAATATGTACATGATTCTAATCATATAATTGACTGGTCTATGATCCAGGTGGAACTGGAGGGAGAATTCCTGCCAAAACCTCAATGCATACTGGACAGAAAGGAAACCCCACTCAAGAACCGAACCATTGCACATGTCAAGGTGCAGTGGAAACATTTTGGCCTAGATGAGGCTACCTGGGAAATAGAAGATGCCATGAAACAGGCATATCTAATTTTGGTTACTTCTGTACATGCATGTCATATTGATAGATAGAACATCGAGGATGATGTTCCTTTAAGGGGGAGGGAATTGTAACACCCTGTTTCCACCAGTCTGTAAAAATAACTATATTGGCCAAGAACTACGGAAAACACAAAAGATGTGAATGTTTGATTCAGCGGACCTTTGTATAAAAGGTCGATGAATGAAAATTATGTTATGATTATGTGTTGCATGACTGTTGGGAGGGGGATTTGCTAAAAGAGACCATGATGGATAACAAGAGGTGGTGGAAGGGACCTGGAATGGTTGCGCTAACTTCCATCGGGCCAATACCATATTGGTTTTTACCTGCTCAAAGATCAAAGCATCTCTCTTACCCTGGAATGGATTTCCCGTCAGATTGGTAGGTGGGAAGGCTCCTCAAGAGTTAATGAGGGGATGGGGGTGAACCAACCATCCGTAACAGCTACTAGAATTGACCGCGAATGGGGAAATTCACACCACACACAATCTTGTAGAGAAAAGGCAAGAGAGGAAGTGTGGTAACAAAAAGGGAAGAGAGGAGAACACATGCGATGGAGATCGCAGGGAAGAACTGGAGAAACTCTAGAAATACAGGGAGTTTTGAACAGAGGAGAAGGAGAGTAACCTTCATCCTTGAATTCTATTGAGATGGAAGTAGGAGACTAAATCTCGAGCATCGTGGTCTAGCTCGGGGGTGGCTAGTGGTAAATCCATTTGGAGTCATTGAGCCTATAGTTGGGTGGAAACGAGCACCCCTCTCAGCAGTCGTGTCACACCTGGTGTTTTCTGATAAGTGTTATGTCTTGTATTTTTGAATTGAATGCATGCTCATGTTTATACGCTCATAAATGGTTTCTATATGGAAGTGTTTTCCTGTGTTTTGATTTGGAGACAAGGGATACATGCTTATACTTATATGACCATAATCGGTTGATGTATAGAATGAGTAGGTTCAGAATACGAGTCCGTTCCCTTGAAAATTGTCCTATCTACTTGGCTCGCACTATGCCCTGGTTTAATTTCCCAAAGGCACTTCTCTCGAGAAGTTTCCTTGCACTCTAGAGTCGGAGTGAGTCCCTCGAAAGGACTACCATGATAGTAAACCCACGAGTTTACTTTACCCCTACCACCGAATTTATAGCTTGGCGAATTAGGAAGATGTTTACTCAGGTCACCAAGCCTAGGGATAATTTACCCAAGAACCCTTTGAAAGATCTGTCAGAGCTCTATTGCCCATCTACCTTAACCTTTGCATAGGCAGGAGGGTGGACTTGGAAACGTTCTGAAAGTCCCAGAGTATCCGAACTCATTCATCGGCATTTGGGCATTTCGACGTTTCAGCACCCGGGAAACCAAAGGGCAAGACCCTTCGTCTTCGCAAGTCGTGAAGTCCCAGTATGCAAAAATCTGAATTAGCTTAGTGTGAATAGGTTTCGGCATTTCGACATTTCGACATTTCAGCACCCGAGAAACCAAAGGGAAAGACCCTTCGTCATTGCAAGTCATGAAGTCCTGGTATGCGAGACTCCGAATTATCTTAGTGTGAATAGGTTTCGACATTTCGGCATTTTTCGGCACCTGGGAAACCAAAGGGAAAGACCCTTCGTCATTGCAAGTCGCGAAGTCTCGGTATGCGAAACTCCGAATTACCTTAGTGTGAATAGGTTTCGGCATTTCGGTGTTTCAGCACCCGGGAGACCAAAGGGGAAGACCCCTCGTCTTCATGAGTCGCGAAATCCTGGTTCACGAAACTTCAGGAGGATCTGGACCACCCATTGGAGGAGACATGTGGTGAGCAGTCAGAGTTCAGAGAAAGCTCTGAAACCCCGTAAGCCATTGGATCTCATAGGACAACAAGGGGGTTAAGGTTGAGTGTCCGTCAACGCCCTTAAGATCAGAAGGATAGTGACTGTCAGATCCAGATCAATGAGGTTCATTGATATCCTACACGAATTTCCATATTGGAATTCAGGGATTTGAGTGATAGGAATTCTGGAGTCGTTGCATCGTGAACTCCCGGTTCATGAAACTCTGAAGAGATCTGGACCGTTGGATCCATATCATCGAGGACCGTTAGATCTTGTACAAGAACTCGCATATCAAATTTCAGGTTTTGGGGTTCGAAGAGTCGAAATACTCGACTCTCGTGCATTTAGAACTCCTGGTTACCGAAATCCCGATACGACCAAGACCGTCGGATCAGGGGGAGATTCGTAGCCATCAATCTCAATGAAGGTACGATTTTGGGTTTCGAGGTTTGAGAAGTCGAAGGACTTGAATCTCAGGCATCATTGAGTTGTGAATTGCGAAAGGCGCCTCTTGGCTTGGTCCAGGGTCATAACTGATGATCACATGGAGGTGAAGCCCGCGCTTGGTGCTTGAGTTGAACACGACGGGTTTTCAATGAAAGAACTGGTGGATTGGTTAGTGAAGGTTCCGACAGGAAGAGATAGCCTGCGCTAGGACCTCGTAGGAACTCGGGGATTCTTCCCCTCGAGAAAAAGGAGAAAAAGGAAAAAAATATATTAGGTCGTAGTGGGTATGTTACATCCAGAGCGTGCAGAGGCCCCCAAAATATCCTCAAGAGATAACTGCTAATCCTTGATTGCTATTCAAAAATTTTGAGCTAAGAAGAAGGACACCATATTCTTTCATATTAGTTTCCTAGAGAAGTAGAACCTTTGGTCTCCTTCTTTATTAAATATCTAACTAAATCGTATTTAGAGGGACCCCTAAGGCCCCTATAGTTCAAGGAAAGGACTTTCATCATTTTTGAGAGGATTTAGGGACCCCTCCTTTGGAAGGGTTGGAGTTGTTGTGCATCCGGAGACCTCTTATTTCTCTGACGAATATCCTATCAAGATTTGATTGTGTTCCTCTATATTTTTCTTTATTGACTTCCATTTCACGCTTCTTCTTGTTTGATTGGTGACCCACTTTCTTTACCGATTCATTGGCGATATAGTCTTTTTCTGATTCTTCACCAGATTTTGAAATGGGGCCTTTGATCACAAGGATAAAACTGAGGGATGGAAGAAGAGAGGGAGGAATCATGAGGGATCGAGGGGTTCTTCATAGAGGAGATGATGCTTTCTGGGGAAGGGAAGCACTTAGGAGGGACTTCCTGAGGATCCTGGGTGCTCACTTGTTCTACAATAGCATGATTGATCTAGATTTTGTTGAGAACAAAATGAAGGAAGATACATAACTAGAAAAAACACATAGATATGCAGGGAACACAAAGATATAGTAATACACAATTTCTAATAATGAACGAAATGTATAGGAACTGTAAAATGCAAAGTGAACTGAACTCACTAGAATGGTGGTATCTTATCTCTGAGAAGAGATGTGACGACTATGTTCATTCACAACAAGATGTCATTACAACGAGGCTTGAAAGACCTTTTTAACATAAATCATTAATGAGAAAATCCTAACCCCAAAAGATGAAACACCAAAAGGTTTGTGGGCCCTGATGTCACCCCCAAAGATGAAACGCCAAAAGTTTTGCGGGCCCTGATGGGGGTAATTGATATGTCAACTTCCCAAGGGCGTAACTTTTGCATATGATCTTTGTTTGAGGTACTTAGTATACCGTCGAAAGATCTAGTTGAGGAGCACACATTACTAATGGCCTAATAGATATAAAATTTCATTTAGGCCCTCAAAACAACCCTATAATTTTAGGACCCAAAAAACCATAGAAAAACTACCAAGGTGGAAAATTGTGTTTTGAACCAGTGAGTGGCTACCGATACCCACTTGGATCATTACTCCTCCCTTAGGAAGCAATGGCCCCCATTGCATCAAGTTTTCATGGGATATTGAGAATATTTTGTTGAATCTAAACCTTTGTGAGTTACTTGCCTTACTGAAGAAGTTGTCCTAATTAGCTGGTTGAAGGATGTTATGAACCTGTTGTTGGAGGGGTTGGATATGTTCAACCAATCTAGATGCATGATCTACTTGAGTGTGGAAGGACTCTAGTGGTGAATATATGACATGAGGAGCTATATCAATGGGTTCTAATGGTTGGAACCCCAAGCAGACCGAAAAAGGGATGTGCCCATTGGATCTATGAAGGGTTATGTTATAGCTTTGCTTGACTGGGAAGTGTGGAGGCACCCCAATAGGTGAAGCAAGAATATCTTTATGATATTATACAATATTTTTTACCTTCTTTTGTTGGATATAAATGATCTAGATGGATATTGGTGGCCACCCATATATTCCATTGGCTCAAAGAACAATTTTCATTTTGATAGTTTTTTCCTAGTTTTTCGGGTCCTAAACTTATGGGGTCATTTTGAGGCCCTAAACAACGATTTTTGTGCACGACACAGTCACACTATAGGCCTTATCCATAGTGTGATGAAAACATGTGTATTCCTCGGATATTTCTTTCCAACAAGCTATCATGCACCTAAAACAAATATTGTATGCAAAAGTTATGACCCTGGGAAGTTGATGTACCAACTTACCCCATTGGGGCCCACATGACTTTTGGAACTTCATCTCCTAGGGTTAGGTTTTTGGATGTTTAGGGTTTTCTCATTTATGGTTTATGTTAAAGAAGGACTTTGGAGCCTCATTGTAACCATCTTCTTGTGAATGAGCGTAGTCGTCACATCTCTTATCAGAGATAAGTTGCCATCATTCGAGCAACTTTGTTTCAGTCTGCATTTTTATAGTTTCAACATATTCTCTTTATTAATAAAATTCAATTTTTACTATATCTCTTTGTATAT